>VWZW01005522.1:166827-261685 GCA_013397115.1 Edolisoma coerulescens
ACTGCAATACTGACCTGAATCACGTTTGTTATCTTTTTGTGCAGTTTGGAAGAAGAGGGGAGTGTTTGGGAGAGAAAGGGGGGTTTGCTTTAAGTTCATATTATTTCTTTAACCTTTAATTCTGTTATTAATAAACTTCTTTATATTCTTTAAAGTGTTGAGCCTGCTTTTTGCCCTCTCCTAATCTTTTATCTCACAGAAAGTAAAGAAAGCGAACAAAACTACTACAACTGACTTTGGTGTCCCCATGTTATTTTCCCTCACATGTTCTCACCTCCTCCTCTTCTCTGACTAGAATCCAAAATCTTGTGACTTTGTTTTGATTTTCTTCTTAAATATGTCATCACAGAGGTGTTACCAAGCTCTCTCATTGGCCCAGTTTTGGCCAGCAGCATGTCCATCTTCAGAGCCATCAGCCATTGGCTCTGCCAGACATGGTGGGAAGCTTCCAGCAGCTTCCTCACAGGAGCCGTCTTTGTGGTCCCCCTGCTACCTAAAACCAGGCTGTGCCAAACCAATACAATTGTCCAGAATAGAAAATAAGAAATTAATATATAAACAACATAAAGAAAGAAAAAAAAGACATCTGGAAATTGTGCAACTAATTTTTTTGTAATATCACTTTTCTCTCCTAATGAACACCCAGTGAAAATCCATGTATGTTGTATTTTCTTGATGGTCACCAAAGTGAGTAAATGATTCTAATTAATGAAGAGTAATTTGAGATCAGTTGGTGTTGTTAGGTCATTTTTGATCATCCACTTTCAAGGCTAAGAAATTTTGAGGCAGAATTCACACTGTCACATTTGTTCCTCTGCTCTCCCTTGCTAGTTCCTGTTCTTAGCCATGCAAAAGTTGAGTATTCAGCAGAGGGTGACAAAGATGCTTAAGGAACTGGAGGATCTCTTTTAAGAAGACAAGGTGGAAAGGTTTTTCCTATTCAAACTCAAGAAAAGATGACTGAGAGTCATGTAAGTATTTGAAGGGACGGTGTCAAGAGGATGCAGCCAGGCTCTTCTCAACGGTGCTAAACAATAAGAAAAGAGGCAATGGGCAGAAACAGACTCACAGGAAATTCCACTTGAATACGAGGAAGAACTTCTTTCTTGTGCAGGTACTTGAGCACTGGAACAAATTGCCCAGAGAGGTTGCGGAGTCTGCCTCACTGGAGATATTAAAGAACTGTCTGGATGCAATTGTGTACAGTGCTCTAAGATGACCCTGCTTGAGTAGGGAGGGTGGACCAGATGACCCACTGTGGTCTGTTCCAACTTGACCCATTCTGTAATTCTGTGACAATGACAGCAATGTCTTTTTAGTTTTAGAAATATAATTATAAAAGGAAGAGTGCATCTTCTGATAATAATGCAAAATAAATCTACCAGTAGTTCTCTGCCCTTTAAATTAATATTTAGAGTTTTTTATTTTATTTGCTTGTAGATTTATTTGCATTATGTCATACTTGCCAAAAGCTGATTTCTCAAAAATTGACCCAACAGAATTTTGTATCTGACCTTGTTTCAATTTCGACTCGTCTTGGGAGTCTTCAAATCACTATTTACATGACTTTGGTATTTCCTTTCAGCAGCAGTGTTGGGACCTTATTTCTGCTTGTATCCTCCCACAAAGAGGTTCAACATTCATTTCCTATCCCAATCTGCCTTGTCAATGGAAAGGGAATATGCTAGCCAAACTATAAAACCAAAATTTTAGAGCTGGTTAATTTTACTCAATTTTCAATACTTCTCTTCTTATATCCTGTGCATTATCTCCTTTCTTTGTATCTTCTATTAACCCCAAAAGAAAAGCTGCTCATGAATCTCATAGGGTACAGCAAGCTAGTTTTAGCCACTTTGGGGTAAATACAAAATCTGCAAGTTTCGGACTTTAATCCCAGTGAAAAATGAACACAATAAATATTAACTTTTCCCCTGGTCATGCCATAATTTCAACAGGTGTAATTTCTACCAACCTTTGCCATTCAGAATATACTAGTCATATGATACTGTGCTGAAGCAATCTCTAATTAACAGTACAGACCCCAAACTGATCAGCAAAGCCAGAATTGCAGCAGACAAGACAGCATCACCAGAAGCTCTGCTGTACATCCTTGGTCTCTAGGATGGGGGTGCTTACTTCAAACCTGACTAAATCATCAGACCTTGGCTGTCAAGAGGCTCAGTGCCTTCATGGACACTCACCACAAACCCTAGAGACAAAAAGCCTTGCATATTTATGCAAATTTGTAAAGACAGTGCTTAGTCATGTTGCCAGGTTGAGTCCAGATAAGTGAGAAAAGAAGTCTCTGGTGGATAAATCATGGTGATACTGCAGCATATAAAACCCTTCGGTATTCATTCAGGCTGGGAATGGGATTTGTGGAATGAAAAATACAATGCTGACCTTAGTATTAGAGTAAAGTTAGAAAAGCGTGAGGCAGGCCCTGGAGCTGCGTGAACTACTTCTAAACCCTTTTTTTTCAAGTGTCAAAGAGGTAAACTGACTCACAGCACATGTTGTTTTCCTTCTCAGTGGTCCAAGGAGAGGTGTCTTTGCTTCCGTGAAACAAAAGGGTTGATACTTTTCGCTGACATTTACAGTGAGGAATGGGCACAAAGGAAGAGAAAAAAGGGAGAGGCATACAAATTAATCTTCTCAATTGGTAGCCAAAATTATACATTCAGTAATACTCTGGCATTTCTTTGCTTCAAGCTGTAGTCCAGTTTGTGTGTCTCAAACACTGCCTGTTTAAATTCGTATACATGACTACAAATATACAGCTTGCAGAACACATCAGTTTCGTAGGATACTGTAGGACTGATGTGACACAGAACTTTCACAAAGAGCTTTCACTTACCAGAAATCTTGGGAAGAAGGGAAGAGTCTCACATCTGTCTTTTATATGAAGTTTCTCAGACATTTTGAGTATTGAGCCTGGTGCCTGTTTTGGTTATGCCCTTAACTGCATCATTATTTCATGGATTAATTGCAAGCAGCTCACTAAAAGTGCAACTGAAACCTTCTTCAGATAAGTGAGTATGAGGCATATTCTTAAGGAGTCACACCATTACACCATGGTTAAGTTTGTTATGCTTTTAACCTGCCTTACTGATGTACCTCATGAAGCACCAGTCTTGAACTTTTTATTATTGCTTGTCTTTAGGCCTTCTTATCACTGAAGACAGAATATAGGATATGAATATGAATAAGAAATGAAGTCACCTATTTGCATGATCTGGGTGTATGTAGTATTCAGTGATGCAGATTTAGAAATTTCTGTTCTTATTAGTTTTTGCATAAGATATCGAGAATAGCGTATTGTACCATGAAGTGCATTAAACAAATTTTGGTCTTCAGGGTAAATATGTATGAAGGAGTTTCTCATATTCCCTCTGTGTAACATTAGGATATGCATTAGTTATGAAGACATTGTAAATCTTTTTAGCATATGCTAATTGCAGCATGGCCTAATGTTTATTCATAATAATTTATTTTTATTAGCTTGGAAAAACAAATGGCAACCTCCTACCTCAAAAATCTTAACAATTTAAATTCATTCCTTTGATTTTTGGTCAAATCCCCAACCTTTAGTTTCAAGGATTGAAATGCCAGTCTCTGACAGCAAATCATTTTAAAAATGCCTTTGCCAGACTTTTAAATTTTTGTGGAGACAGAGATGAAAAATATTATTTATCTCTGTGGGTAGTCAACTTTTATGCTGTAAACAAGATGCAGAGACAGTACGCTAATCTTGTCAGCTACACTTTAGAAATGCAGTTTTACCTGGTATGGAAATTTCAAAGTTTAGCTTAAAAATATTGCAATAGAGTAACTTACTTAATCTCCAGTGGGATACTTTTCATAGTGATTTTTGTAATCATTGCAATATTTAACCAAGATGACGATGAATCACAAAATAGTCCTTCTAAGGTTATTAAAAGCAGAAACAAACTCCAAATACTACTCCCCTGTTTCTGAAATACAGAATGTACTGTTGTATAATGAAAGAAGAATAAGGCTACATTTGGTAGAGAGGCTGTTATGTATATGCACTGAATAGTACACTCTATTTTGAGATGTCATGAGCATCTTCAGGTGCTACTGTTGTATAACTGTATAATTGCCAGGTTTTACGTTTTGATTCTCAGTCCTGTCCTAGCTGAAAAAGGTCTGTACACACTCTATCACTAATGGAATGATTTATGCTAGCTTTATCTTCAGTCAGTCAACTTCAAAAATTTGAGCTCAAACAAATTCTCATCTTCACCTACCTTTTATGGAAAAGAGATGGTCAGCAAAAGGAGCTAAAGTGGCCACATTCACAAGGTAGATTCTATACTGTTAGGCATATGTGAGTTTGAGGGCACATTTAGTTAGACTTAAACTAATAAAAAGAGTGGGTAGGTAAATAAAGTGCTGAAAACAGTTTTGTTTTCCATGGTAACAGCACAGTGCAGCTGCTGAGAATAGAATGCTGGAAGAAGAATAAAACACCAAAAAGAAAAACTGGGCAGCCAGGGTGAGGGTGCTGGTATAGTAGTAACTCCTTGACATTTTTATTAATCTTGTCAGCTTGAATCATGGAATTCCAAAGGTGTAATTTTATAATGTTAATTTAAAAAAAAGTCTTTTTCTTTGAACTTTGCAAGATTTGTAAGAATGTCAGTGTTATTCAAAAAATCATAGTGAATTTTTATCTGTCACTGCTTCACAATATACAGTGGCAGAACATATTTTTTTACAAATACCCAGGATCTTTGTCTAGGAACCACTCAAACTCTCAGATCTGATGATGCCATCACACAGTATCTTATACTGGGTGAAGAATCAGAACAATCAAGAATTGTTTTTCTTCTCTCTTTTTTTGCCTCAAATACAGCTAAAATATCTTCAGAAATGTTTTAATAAATGTACGTAGTATCAAAGTTCCCACAGAGTGGAACAATTGGTAGATTTCACTGAAGTTTGTTGGTACAAGCAAAGTGCTGAGATTGAAGAGGAGGCTGCAGCTCAGGAAGCCCTGGTAAGTTGTGTCTCCTCTTTTATCTATTTTCTTGTCCCACTAATTTACAGTTGGTTTAACTCACAATAGAAACCCCATTTTCACTCATCCCCATTGCCTTCAGATTCATGGATATTCCTTCTGTGTTCATCCTTGCTAACTCCCCTGAACTTTTTACAGAGGTTTAGCACTTTCTGTTTCTTATGGAAGCTCTGTATGTGTTATTTTGGCTTCAGCAGTGCACTGTTGAGAGGGCCAGGTAACCTGCTAAAATTTATCTGATACAGACAGAAATTTTGGAGGGTTTTTAAAGTTTTATCAGGATGTGCGAGTCTGACAGAACTGCAAGCAACTGAAGACTGACACCTGTCTTAATAATAGCATATTTCAGTTGTGACCAAAACATTACAAGATTCTGCACTGAATTTCATCTGTAGTCTATGAAGGAATGTAGTTAACTATATAGCTCAAATTCACCAAATGGCATCTCTAAGTTATTCCCAAATGCTTCCTTAAATGCTTTATTGTACCTGAGAAGGAGGCTTTTGTTTTTGTGGATGTGGGAGGGAGACTTTCCACAGATAAATCAGTCTTTATCACCAAAAAGGAGATCAGTTATCATATGTCAGAGATCAAAGAGCAAACATTTGGTTAGGGCATTTCTGTCATACTGAAGATGCTGGATACTGCTGCTGATTTTAGTTTCACTTTCTGCAGCACATTTTTTCTTCACCTGTGACACAGTAAATGACCAAGCACCTACTTATAAATTATTAAATCAATGACCTACAATGAGATAAACCTAACAGCACATTTGTTAGGAAAGGTCACCCAGTCTGTTATGAGGAGCTGACTAGAAATAATAACTTCCTTTGTTATAGCCATTTGGACCTTTCAGTTTTTCTCTCCATAACTATAGTTGCAAACAAATAAAATTTTAGACAAGGAACATTCAGGTGCTGATCCCCCTTATGATGAAGCCAATATTCTCAGGAAATATGACGCTGATAATTTTCCACCTCTGATTTCATTCTAACAGTGTGGGATTTAGAGGGGTGAAAGAGTAGCCTGAGGCTTTCTAGAGGAGAAGCTGCTATCTTTTTCTAAGAATTATTATCATGTTGACCTTAAGACTGCATTGTAATGCTGTGTCCACTAATAACACCTCAGTTAGAAATTTGGTTCTGAAAATGTCTGTGAGGGAGGGAGCTACTGGGTGCCTTTGAAGCAGTTTCTTCCTGAATGCCCTCATTCTTTACCCAATCATCTGAAAATCAGTGTTGGAGGTGTTTTCCTCAGTGCTCTGGCAACCTAGAGATGCAGATTCTATTAAGACTCAAGGAAACATGTTCACATTTCCATGCATAAATACTTTTGGTTCTGGTCCTACATCTGTGTCTCTGGTCAGTTTTATATGTTTTTTTTTTGTTTTCAAGCTACTGCTGACTAAAAAAAATAATGTTGCTTCTCTCCTTCCTAAATGTAACAGCTCATAAGCTTTTTCCTTTTCATTACTGTAATTATTTGTGTTTTACATAATTCTATAATGATAGCTGACTTTGTGTCTGATGTGTGATGTATTTTAATAGAAGTTAAGAGATGAATTGATGCAATGAATTTGAATGGCTAACAGTAGTTTCAAATTAAAAATTATGAGAAATTGTGACAAATATTTATAGTAATATCTTCTTATAATTGATACATTTATGGGTGATGCCTCTGTTATGAGTGCTGAAGTGCATTTCAGGTGAAAGTATTATCTTTTTCTTGAGCATCCACTCTTATAAGTTAATGTCATTTCATAGAAGAAGATTAAAGACATTACAGCTGCTGAAACTAGTTTGATTTTAAAACTTCAGTGCCATTTTTTTTTTTTTTAATTTGAGGTCATTCTTTTTTGGAAGCATCCTTTGAAAAATTCATTCTCTTTTCTTCTTTTAAATAAATTTTTTTTCCCGTGGTATATTAACCTCATTTTGAAAAGGAAACTATATGGGAAACTTATTTTTCTGGCTCTGAAATGGTTTTCTCCAGCAAGGAAGAAAGCTGAATTGCTGCTGCTTCAATTGTATTCCTAACAGTATTTGATCTCAGGTGATTTTTAAGCACTTTGTAAATGAGATTCCTAGGGATGGTGTCCTCAACTACATTTCAAACTGTGGGGTGTGTAGGGGGAAATAGGTAATTGTTTTGCAAAACAAAGAGATGATGTTTACAAGCATTGACAGTGAAAGGGATTTATTAGTGATCATTACTGACTGGTCCTGCTGAGATAAAAAGTGTGGAAAACCTTTATTATCTGCTAATTGTCTCACTTGGTTTTACATTGTAAAAATGTAATTTTACTTTTATGTTGCATAAGATCAAATTCTGGGCATTCAGTTGCAAGGTGTAGAGGCACTGTGTACATCAACACAGAGCTCTTTAACTTCCAACAGAACAACAGGGTTTTATTAAAATTCTCTTCAATATACAGAAATAGCACGGAAAGGAAAATTTCCCTGGTCAAAAAGAGGGCAAGACTCCCTGAATCAAGAGCTTTATGGTTCTTCACATCTACTTAATAACAGCATTTTATGATTGTTTGAAAATAGGAGGAGGCTTTTCTGAATAATGAGTCTAACTTTGGGTTGCTATTGAATAGAGTAACATGAAAAAATAATAGATTACTATATTGTAAGTTTTAATATTGCAAAGTTCACTAAATGCACAGTCCAGTCCTGTTGTATGCAAAAAAAGTATTTTCTTAAGCATTTTCAGGGCTTAAAAACACTGATCATATAAATTCAGAAAAATTAAAAATGCACCTAATCTGTAAATATGTCTGCATAATGCAATGTACAAGAAACATCATCTGCTTTGCTTAAGATGCATGTAGCTGCAACTATTTTTTAGGCCTTTGGTGGAAAAAACCCCGCGGGTAAGTACTTAGTTGCAGTGAAGAACAATAGGATGTTTTTCTATAACCCAGTGTTTTAATTTGCTTATTTAATTGTTTGTTTCTGTGTGATATCAAAGCATTAATGAATAGTCATTTTATAGTTAGAGAGGGGAAATTATCAATTTAATAAACTATTTTTAGCTAAGAATTTCTTTTAAAAACTTCCTTTGCAAACAAGTGGGTACTTCAGTGATGTCCATTTGGCATCCAAGGCCTGAAAGGTGGGCTTTGTTCCTGTAGTGCTGATTCAGGGTTTTATGACAAAAAATGAATAACTTATAGCTAGCAAGTTCCATAAATTTAACCTGAAATACTAGTAGAGAGTTTTTAAGGATAAAAATTCCTTGTTTTTGCCATAGGTCGTGCTCTGACTCTCCAGTGGGGCAGCAATGGGGGTCACATTCAGTGCATAGAGGTTTCTCTACTGTTCCTTCTCTGACACCTTTTTCCTATGTGCTGATGTGGGTTCTCCATAGGTTTTAGAGCCCTTGGGTCTGTGCAGCTAGAAGGGAGAGAAGAGGGCATATGCATTGTGTGTGAGTGTATGTCCGTGGTGGTCACCAGTGAGCATCAGGCTAGACTAGCTAGTATGTAGGCAACGCAGTGTTTTGGCAGTCCTAACAATTTGTGAATGTTTTTATGTCTCTTTTTGAACTGTTTTGTGGATCCTCCATGTAACATGGATCTCAGCCAGTGGTTTCAACACAGCACGTTCAGGTTACAGTAAGGAAGGTTCTACATGGTTTAAATGCTTAATTTTTAGATGAGAATTTTTTTAAATCAAAGTTTATTATGCAAGTGTGTCCTCTAAGACACTCATGCTTTCCCTAGCTGTTTATTTTTTTTTTAAAGGGAAGTTTAATACATAGATCGTCCTTTCACAATACTTGTTAAACTTTTCCATGGCCGGTTACTCATCTCTGCCCTGATCATATTTCTGCTTCAAACACTAAACTTTTTGCATTTTCATTTCATGCATTTAGAAATGCACTAAACCAATTCTAAGTGCCCGTGCAATATCTGCCAAATGTTTAAGCCATCTAATCACTAGCTGATGATGAAAGTGGTTCTCCTCGTAAGTGAGAAATATAAAGAAATTACTTTCTTCTTTTAAGGTTCAGATGAACAGCCAGGGTGTAATGGTTTAACCTTGGCCAGCAACTAAGGACCATACAGACATTTGCTTACTCCCCTGCCTCCTGGAGAGTGGTATGTGGAGTAGGATCAAATCAGAACCAGGTAACACCCATGGGTTGAGATAAAAACAGTTTAATAATTGCAATAAAAGAAATGCTACTAATAACAACAGCAACAGCAATAATGTAATTGCAATGCAAAGGGAGAAAACAAAAAAAAGAGAGTAATAAAACCCCAAAAAGACAAGTGATGCACAAAACCATTGCTCACCACCCACTAACTGATGCTGAGCCTGTCCCTAAGTAGTGATCGTTCCCTCTTGGCACACCCCAAGATCGTTCCCTCTTGGTAACATCCCGGTTTATACACTGGGAATGATATTCTATGCTGTGGAATATCCCTTTGGCCAGTTTGGGTCAGCTGTCTTGGCCATTCTCCCTCCTGGCTTCTTGTGCACCTGCTCACCGGCAGAGCATGGGAAATGGAAAATCCTTGACTTAGGATGAGCACTGCTCAGCAACAACTGAAACATCTGTGTGTTATCAACATTATTCTCATATCAAATCCAAAACACAGCACTGTACCAGCTACTAGGAAGAAAAATAACTCTATCCCAGCTGAAACCAGGGCACAGGGAAAGAAGTTACTGGTTTAGAGTGAATTTTTGTGTGTAGTTCTTGGTGAGATAAAATGACATAACCAGTGTATGACTGAACTGTACACGCAGAGCTATAACAATTAATATCAGTGTCAGCATGCTTCCTTAATAACACAGATAATTTTAATTGAATTTCTGCTTTTTTCACTCTTTTTTCCTAAGGTTGCTAAATAAATATCTAGTGGCTAAAACAGAGTTTTACTGTGGAGCACAAATGCGGTGGCCGAGTGATACCTAGGAGTTATGGCATTATACTTTTAATTACTAGCGGCCATGCCAAGTCAGCAGAAGAGAACTCTGCTGATGGTGTGCCTTAATTCTTGCTGCCTCTGAGAAATGATATTGTAGTGATCATTAGCAGGTTGAAAAAAATTATCTGAGTGAGTTTAATGGGTTGTCCTACAGCTACAAACTGTTGGTCATTTATGTGCTTGGAACGAGAATGACGACTGGACTTTACTCTTTATGTTTTGTAGCTGTTTCAGTATTTTAAATGACAAATAATTTCAGTTTTGGGATTTTTTTTTTGGTTTTGGTTTTTTTTTTCCCCCCAAATACTGCCGCATTTGAGCTTTTGGCATAATTGTACTCTTAATATGCAATTGTGACCATTGAAAAGTGAACAGAAATTAAGTGCAATTTCTGGTGAAGAAAAAGAATAAGAAACTATATATTAGTCAAGGGGATGGTAGGAATGAAAAATGAGGTTTTTTTCTTGCAGGGAATTAGAGAGAATGATATAACTGAATGCACCTTTTGAACAAGTTTGTGTAAATGAGAGTGAGATTAGAAATCTCTTTTAATTGATGATCTGTGCATCTGGAATCCACTCCTGAAGACTAAATGTGCTGAAAAAAATCATTGAAGTCTAATTCTGTACTGTTAGCAACTACTCCTTTTCATCTTTATGGACAGTTACAGTGTATTGGGTAAGTTACATAGAGGATTTTCCTGCCTGTTTTTAAGTTTGTTTGCAGTGTAATATTTATAAATTTTGCTTTGAAGACTGAAATTTTAATTGATTTTTCTACGGCACTAATTCTAATAGTAATCAATGCTTCAGAAATATCAACAAACCTGTATTTGAAGCACCTCACTTTGTGAGGTGACATCTAATTTTTACCGTTCCCAATTTACTAGGACATTAAGTTAAAATTATTGCAGTTTCTTGGAATACTCAACAGAAGAGTCTGGAACCTGATTTGGGAAAGTATTTAGAGTTCTGTGACATTTCACGTTGAAAGTACATCCCAAATGCCCTTCTGCAGACTACAGCTTTCTAACAACCACCCAGGTCATCTGCCAGTCATCTGTGGAAAACCTAATTAAAGTCTTGATGGCAAAAGTCAGAACAGCCAAATCATGACTGCACTGTTTACTGTAAAAAGTTTCTTTATTCCTCAAACATACTTCTCTGTCAGTATGACTGCACAACCCCCCACAGCTGAGGAAATAGAACTTTTGGTAAGAAGCAAGTTCTGTCACTACATCCTCACATCACTATCTTGTGACTTGTTTCTTTTTTTTGCACTGAATCCCTTGTCCAAATCAAGTCACTTTTCTAGGCAATCACAGAGGTTATCCTCTTTGCTGAAGCAATAATATTCCTCATTTACTTAACATTTCTTTTTTTTCATCTGTCTCTTGCCATTTCTGTGGAAAAACCTGTCTGATCTATTTTTAACTTGCTTTTGGATCCCACTCAATTCTGTTCCCTTTTTGTCCTTCTTCATTTTTCAAGATTATTGTCTGTCTACCTTGCTGCAGGATCCTTTCTTTGTTATATCCTTTTTTTGTGAATTAAGTTAATCCAATTTTTGAAGTGTAATGAACACATTTGGAATAAGAGTTTATGCACAGGAAGCTGATCAAAGACAAAATTAACTGTCTCTGAAGGACAATCCTTATTACAGTCCTTAGCCAAATACCAATTTTCAGGTTTTTACGTCTTCATGTAAAACCTGGCTTTAGTTATTTAATGCCAGCTTCACTTCTGGCATGCTTAAAAGCAGCATTATGGTGGACTGCAATATGCTGTCGACTAAAACTTTTGTTCATAGGTGCTACCAGTTGGTACATAGGGAAGAAGAAACATGAAAATAAACCTCAACAGACTATTCAATATGGAATTCTCCCCAGAGAGGTCGATTCAGCTGTTCTGATACACAAACTGGGAAATCCTACAGTGATACAAGGAGAGGAGGTGAGTAAATATTCTGAACATGAGCTTGTGGTTTGTAATTTTGCCTTGTTCTTTTGATCAGAAAAAATAGGTGGCAAACAGTAACAGTATGCAGTGGGAAATAAATGAGAAAATAGCAGTTTGTAAGTAGATTTGCCAGAAGTTATCTGGCATAGCAGACAGCAGATTTCCTTTAGTCTCTGAAAGGCATAAATCTTTTCTACAGTAGCATTTGTTCACACTCCACAGCCCCCCTCGCTCCCCCAAACTGCAACCAAATGGCCAGCTGAAAGCCCCATTAGATCAGTGTAGTCCTCCAGAGGTTAGTTCTACTGTGACTTACTCAGTAAACCTACTAATGAGCAGGTTAAACACCTTTATGTGGCTTAAGAGGAATTGAGTAGATCCATTTGTATTTAGCTTGAAAAGAGCAAAATAACTCCTGAGACATTGTCACTGTTAAACCAGCACAGATGTCATACCCTCCAGGGCTGCTCCTGTACTTCTCATGAAGTTACAGAAAAACTTGGAAGGTGCCAGAAAAGGGCTGTTCTTGCTTTAGTGTCCTCTTATCTTGGGTGATTACAAAGTTCTTTTTGAACAGAGATTTTTTTTTTTAAAGTACTTCTCTGACTTCTGATTTTTGGAGACCCCTTTCATTTTTACCTTGGTTTGTTTCCCATTTAAGACTGTGAACCATAAGAGTAGCATTAATCGACATTGGCTTTGATACCTGGAGATTATTAATGCAAAGTGTATGACTTAACTGTCAAGACTCTAATGGAGCTGTGTAGTTCTAGGCTGTATTTCATAGAGTCACTGAATTGCTATGGTTGGAAGGGACTTCTGGGGATCATCTTGTCCAAAACCCAAGGTCCCCTAGAGTGGGTTACACAGGAACGTATCCAGGTGAGTTTTGAGTGTGTCCACAGAGGGAGACTCCATGACGTCCCTGGACAGCCTGTTCCAGTGTTTTGCCACCCTCAATGTAAAGAAGTTCTTCCTCATGTTGAGATGGTGCTTCTTGTATTTTAATTTACGGCCATTGCTCCTCATCCTGTGGGTGAGCGTCACCAAAAAGAGAGTGGAAACATTCTCTTGGCACCAGATTTTGAGATATTTGCATGCATTAATTGGATACTCTCAGTCTTTTCTTCTCCAGACTGAAGAGGCCAAGCTCCCTCAGTTTCTCCTTGTAAGAGATGCTCCAGACCCCAACTCATCTTTGTGGCCTCTGCTGGACCCTCTCCAGTAACTCCTTGTCTTGTGCTGAGGGGCTCAGAACTGGACACAGTATTCCAGATGTGGCCTCACCAGGGATGAGCAGAGGGGCAGGATCACCCCCCACCAGCTGCTGGCCACACTCTTCCCAGTGCACTCCCAGGACATCATTGGCCGTCCTGGGCACAAGGGCACTGCTGGTTCATGGCCGACTTATCACCCACCAAGACTCCCAGATCCTTCTCCACAGAGCTGCTCTCCAGTAGGTCAGCCCCCAGCCTGTGCTGGTGCTTGGGGTTGTTCCTCTCCAGGTGAAGGACCCTGCACTTGCCTGTTGAGCTTCATTAGGTTTCTCTGTGTCCAATCTCCAGCCTATTCTGTCTGTCTGGTTTGTTCAAGGATAGTATCAAACAGCAGTCTCCCCGGCTACCAACACAGCTTACAGTTCTGGGATTTTTCCCTTTCTTTCAAACAGCTTCATGCTTTGGATTTGAAGAAATTTATAACCTAAGGGAACAATACTTCAAGGTTAATTCAGTCAGCCTTGACAATCCTCCTCCAGAAAAATTGTACATTAGCCTATACAGGAACAGCTGTGATATGGCAGAAACATAAAATGTTGCAATTATTTCAGATGCTGTATAAAAGACTTGTATTTTTATTTTCTCTGCACCTTCCCACCTTCCTTGAGTGAACTGGTTCCCTTTGAAGTTTTTTTTTGGTTTTGGCATGTTTGGTTTTTTTTTTACCACACTGAAATTTAGTACATGTAGGTCTAGCATGATGGTGTGAAAACAAATTATTTAACATACCTGGAATTGTGCATACGCACAAGGAGAAATGAGCTACTGTCAGATGACACTGACAGGATCTTGTGCTTTTTTTTTTTTAGTTGGTTTTTTGTTTGTTTGCTTGCTTGTTTGTTTGTTTGTTTTTTCAAAACTTTTGTACTTAAAATGTGCTTGAACAGATTGCATTGATATCTGAGTTAATTGATAAGACAAACGGGAAAGAATATTATCAACTAACAATGCATTTGTCTTCTAAGGTGCCAACTACTGTAGCTAACTCTACTCCTGATTCTGGGACTCACTGAATTAACAGAGTCGTAAAGAATTAGGAATGCAGTGTCCAAAATTACTTTCTTGTTGCAATTTTTAGACACGGGGGGGAAAAAACTAACGTCGGTTGCTATTCATGCCTATACGTATAGAAAGCAGAGACAGAAAAAGCCTCAGAATACAACCTCTTAGGCTCAGGATGTAAAGTCTACTTTCTAACAAATTCTTTCTCCAAGTTCTTACATGAAAAATTGGGTGATTAAGGTATAGGAATTTGCAGATCTTTGAAATATGGCAAAAGCAATCTTGTTATTCAAAAGAGGAGACACCAATTGAAATGCCAGCAGCATGCAGAAGTAGCATTATATCAATCCTTAAACTTCTGATTAACATCTCTGCAGCCCTCTGCTTGTACAAATGGTAACTAGTGCGGTGGAAAATAAAATGTCTAAATGTTAATCCTTAAACTAAAATATAGCAATATCGCTATGTAACCAGTGCTTTTAAAAGAAGACTTACTTTGCTTTACATTGCTACTATAAGCACTCAAACTATGGCAAGGTAGTAACAATAATTTTTCAAAACACTTAAATTTTTCAGGTGTTCTCATCTGATTATTTACTAAAATCATATATTAGATGAAGCAGATAAGCTCTAGCATAAATGCGAATAGACTCACCTTGACATCTACTCTTCCATTTTTTTTCAACTGGGTATCTACAGTGGTATTGTACAATGTAATGTATGAATCATTAGAACAGTGTGCATTATGACAAAAAGAGGGATGCATATTTGTGTGATGTTTCTCACCACAGTACTTCAGCCCTTCTTTAGAACTTGTTCAGAATGTTGGTTGAGGGAACATATCAGAGATTGTTGCAGTTGATGAAGTTATTATCAGTCATTTATAATTTCTTTGACCAATTAACATGGATATTAATATGACTTTCCTTTTGTCTTTATTTTGTCTGTATATGAAGTAAAAAAAGCCCTTATAATTTTACAAAATGAATATTTTATTTTGTTTATGGATAGTTTCCATGAATCTTATTTTGCATGCAGGATAAATTTAAATGTTATTCACCTAGGTCAAAAACCTTGTTGTGCATGAACATTATCCACTCAGTGAAGGGGTTGAGCTGTCAGCCAGATGTGTATTTTGGATAGTTCCAGATTCAGTGCTATAAAGGAGAACTAAATAAATCACATAGGCTTAAATAACAAAAATGTATTAGTGAGATGCAGAACTACTGACCTCAGTGAGCCTGTAATCAGACATCACAGAGTGCAGTCTGGGGAATTATGGAAGAGAGTGTTGATTAGGGTGAAATGAAGTTAGGCATGGAGATTAAAGCTGGTCAAAAATATTTTAGAATCTCAGAGATTGTGTGATAAGATGAAATGCAGTGATTTCTAAAAGATGCATGTTCATGCCTCTGAGCTCCTGATTTTCTGTGACAAGGCCTCCCAGACCTGAATTTACACCACTATTCATTTAAATTTCATAGCACAATCCCACCTACTGAGAGAGCCAGCCCTACAGATCCATCCAATCCACTGTTTCAACAGCTCAGGCTGTCAGCCCTATCATATCCCCACAGGTTTTCCACTTCCTCCCTTGATACATCAGAAAGTGCATAGCTGGATGCTTCAGGCTCTTGATGTCATACATGTTTTCTACCTTCCACTTTTCTATTTGTACAGCCTGTCAGCTTTTTTCACCTTTCAGTGAAGGGCAGTCACTGTTGATAGCTTTGGGACCCTCTAGCACACACTCAAGTTTCGCGCTTTTTTGGGCTGATATCTGCCTCTGGATGTTGAAACCAACCTCAAACCAATCTGTCTTTGCATTCTATAAAGCTGTTTCACTCAGGCTGTTTGTAGTTTGAATTTCTAGTGCAATCTATTTTGGGAATGTGTGACAGGCTTGAAGTAATTTACAGCTTAGAAATGTCTCCTACTCATTGAGAGTTCTGCCTGAACTTGAATGTTCATGTGTGCACTTGAAAACTATTAAAATCTCAGGGGAGGTTGTCCTCTAGCATTACTCACTGCTGACTGGGGCTTTGAGCTGGTTCCGCTGTCCTCTTTCCTTCATGTACTTTTTACTTATTGCAATGGTTGCCCCTGTTGCAGATGAGCTGTGCTTTTAGATATGATGCCCTCTTGATGTTTCATGCTGAGCCTAAGAAACAGCAGCTCCACTAATTGTAATTTCTCCTTTTCCCCTACTGACTTCTCCTGATGATAAAAAAAAAAAATGCTTCTTGGAGGTAGGCCAGTAGTGAAGCTGACAGTCCCAGAAGCCTCTTAGTAACACTCCTTCAATGAATTTCCAGGCGCGGTGACCGCAATGCAGTAGAGCAGACTCTTTAGACAAGGTCAGACTGGTATTCAGCAGAATGCAAATAGAAATTGTAACTCAGCACAGACATATCTCACTCTGTCACATGCGCTGCCTGCTGACAAATTAATAACTCTTCCAGGATTTAAATGCAGATGTTTTTCAAGGCTGTTCACTACTTTGGTGGCAAGTATAATGTTCTTGGATATACCTACCGTATACATTTCTTTTTCTTTATGAGGTGAATCACTGAGCGGGGAACAATTATAGCCTCACTGCTCATATCCCCCTGAGTATTACAGTGGGTTGGTGTTAGTTCACAGTGCTCTCTGCAAGCTGTCCATACATCAGTTGTTTGAAAGGGATCTCATGAGCTGCTGCATGATGTGGGCAAAAGCTGTGTTTTCTTTCTACCCGTCTTACAAAGATGAGGTCACCATACCAGTGCCTGGGCAAGAAGAGTGATACTGAAGCGTTCCATTCTGCTATCAGTTACCACTTCTGGCAGTTTTAGGAAGCCATGTTGGTGATACTTTTGGCTCCCTCTGCTTCTATTCTATGAATCACAGTACGACAGTACCCCATACAGTGGATCACATATGTTTTTCAGGAGGTGGCATGTGAACCCGTGGCATGTATCAGTTGCTGACTTAGAAATATTCTTAAAATTCTTACAATTCTTAATGTGAATGAAAGCTTCTTCAAGCAGATCTGGGTGAGGGCTTGCAGGTGGAAAAGAGGAAGATTTCCCAGTATTGCTTGTCCTTCCCTTTATCTGTGGCAAAGATCTGCCTTCAGGGGCTGATCCAGAGAAGAGAGCGTAAAAATGTGTATGTAGAGAGGCTTGTTCAAGGTCTGTCAAGTGCTGGCTTGTGCTCTGCAGCATCCACACATGAATCTCCAAGTATGTGTTGCAGGACAGAGGGCATTGCAGTAAAATCTTGTAGTCGGGGACCAGAGACTTGTCCAGGACAAAGGCTGGAAAGGAGACCCTTCACCCCAGTGGTTGCAAACACAGTCTGATGGTGGTGGTGGGGTAGATACTCAAGATGAAGGGGGAGGTTAAGGAATAACCTGGATATGTCTGAAAAACCTTGCTGTGGTGTTTGGCCCGGTTCTAGATTTCATTTCCTTACATGTGAAGACACTCTCAAGGCTTGCGAGCCTTGAGCAAGTTGTGGATAATTACTTCCTGGTGTTGTCCCAACATAATTTACCCAGCAGCAAAACAGAGGCCCCCAAGTGAGCACAGTCTGACCTGTTCAAGGGTTCATTGCAGTGCTCAGGGCCAGGGCCAGACACACCTGGTGCTCCAGAGGAGAAGGGAGAATGAGGGAAGAAAATGTTGAGAAGACCAAGGACATATGTAAATAAGAAGGCGAAAGAAAGAAGAAGCAGCTGAAGAGGAGAAAGATCTGAAAAGGTAAAAATGACAACTAACTAGTAGCATGGCAAAACATGAAATTAAACAGCAGAAAGAGGCACATGAGGCTTGGGCTTGGAAGCATGCCACTGAATCTCATGATTGTTGAGAGTTCTGTTAGTTTCCTTTTGCGTTAGATAAGGATGGGAAGGATTCTGCCTGGTGCAATGGAGTAAGTGAAGTCAGGCAGGATTGGAAGGCAAGGGATTGTTCCAGTCTCCTCTCGCCTCCTCTCGGGGGAAATCTTGGAGTGAAATTTCTTATTTTCCATATGAAAGCTTTACCTACAATGGATTTTTTTTTTTTTTAATTTCAGCTATGTGTCAAGGAGTGGTGTATCATGTGTCAAGTGAGGAAATTCTGAAATTAATCAGGTCCAATAAAAAAGGGTAAGGGTAAATACATATCTGTTAAACATGTTTTCCCAGAGATGAGACACGGATATATGCCTGTGTCATAAGTTTCTCATGTTGCAAATGTGCACAAAATTACATTCCTGCTTCCAAATTATCTGAACTTACATTCATACTGTTGCAGTAGTAATGTTTTAATTTACTGTTGCATTATATTCCCAGAGAAAGTAGGAATATTGTTTGCTGAAATCATATTTCAGCAAACAATAATGTATAATAGATTGAAGATTATAGGATAGACATGACCTGCCTTGTTCATCTTCAAGACAAAAATTCTGCAGCTGTGTATTGAGAACATTGATTAATTTGTCTTTATGGCTGTAGAAGTAATTTTGAATGAGTGAGAAGTCTACATGTACCTGAGATCTCTGTACAAGCATTTCTTAGAAGAAATCACAGAATCAGAATATTTTGCTTTGGAAGGTACCCACAAAGATAATCTAGTCCAACCCCCCTGCAAAGAGCAGGGACATCTTCAACTGGACCAGGTTGCTCAGAGCCCAGTCCAACCTGACCTTAAATGTTTCCAGGGACGGGACCTCCACCAGCTCCCTGGGCAACATTTTCCAGTGCCTCATCACCCTCAACATGAAAGATTTCTTCCTCATATCTAGCGTGAAATGACACCAGTGTTCTTGCTAAAATTTGACGTTTTCAAAAAATGAAAAATGATAGTAAAAATGATGAACTGTGTAAATATAATGTATAATGTAAATTCAATATGCTAGAGTGCACTTCAGTTTTTTCAGCTAGGAAAGTTAAAAAAAAATAACACCAGAATTTCTAAAATATGCTTCTAGTCTTTGAGAAGAATGTTTGTCTGCAAGTCATATTTGGAGTATGTCTTATGTTCAAGATGAGTAATATTGAAAAATGGGGAGGTAGATTCTTAGTGAAAGAATACAAAAATCAGAATGCTGCTCGGTTCTCCTGTCAATAGCTTCAGTCATCTAGTTGAAACAAGCTTAATGGCACTGGTGTATTTTTCTTAAATTAGAACATAAGAATAAGCAAGGAAAAATAATTTTCTGTGTCTCCAGGATATTCTGTTCAGTTTGAAAATGACAATAATAAAATGAAAGTGTACATAAATACCATTTACATAAAAAAGTCACAGTATTGTCTTTTCTTTAAATGTATGCATTTAAGTGCATTTTGCAGGGAGTAACTCTTACGTTGCTTTTACTGTTTTAGACTAGCATAGTTATTCAGGCCTATCAGTAATGTCATAAGTTTTGACAATGAACATAACTGTTGTCTTCTAAATTTTGAAGAACTGTCAAATCTCATTTTTTATTTTAAGAAACTAGGTCTTTATCAGTTAACAGAAAATAGAAAAGACATTAATGTTTTTTGGCTTGATTTCTACCACTCCTACAAGTTATATAGACTGAAAAGAAGTATTCTACTGAAGCAGCCCAGTGTGAAATAATATATTTTTAAAAAAGATTTTTCCTCACTCTGTCATGAAGAATGGTAGGGGGAAGGTGTAAATAAAAAAAGAAAAGAAAAAAAAAGACCAAAACAAGAAACAAAGCCTTGATTGCTTCTCACTCTTGCAGTCATTGTAGAAAGCTGCTATATTAAGAAATAGGAAGCTTGACAATGTTGATTAACTCTGTGAGTGCATCTAAACACTGTATAATGTTTACACTACAGAATCACATTAGCAGTTCACTTTCCATACATTTAACTTTGCTTTCTAGCTAACTAATTATACATATTATTTTGACATCTTCATGAGAAGGGAAATGGAATATATGATGCTTCAAAAACTTTACTATTGAATAGTTTTGTGCCAAAACAAAAATGCACAACCATTCTTCTGAAAGTAAATTAGATGTAGTGTAACAAGAGAAAAATTCAGATAGGGCAATAATTATGGTCACATTTTCAGAGATTTTGTGAATTTTCTGGCCTAGAAAAGACATCGAAATTATAGACTTGGTGGGAGGGAATGGGAGTGGATCCTGCTTTTTGCTTGAACAGCAAAACAGATTCTGTGAAAACTTTAAATTAAAATGCATCCTATGTGTTTTGGGGATGGGAGACTTAAATGTGAGTGAAGTAGTGGTGTATAGTCTAGTGTACTAAAGAAAAGGACACATTTTCATTTCTAAATTGTTTTTGCCCTTCACAATGCTTAGCTAATATGATGGCAATCAGAAAGATGTATTTTTCCTGAAATTTGTTCACAGTTGCTGCAAAATAAAGCATATATGTTCACCTTTAAGGTTGCTCTCCATGGGCTAAATGAACCCCTTTCCTCACAACATAGTAGGTCATAAAGTATTCCTAACAGGATATGTTACATGCTGCTTTTGTTCATCTTTCCATCTCTTCAGATGATATGCAGTAGTTAGCCTAAATTGTCCTTGCTGTTGTTTAAGCAATCTGTTAAGATTTATATAGCAATTCACCTTAAACTTAATTGTTTCCTTTGTTTAATAACTGAAGACAGATATTTGAAGGGGACTCTCTTCTGTGAGTAATGTATACTAGAACAAGATTTTGCTTTGTCATTGTATACATCTGATATTTATTGAGTATTTAATTTCTGTCTTTTTGAAATTTATCCAACACTTCAGAATAAATAAAAGCCTTGAGCAGATTAGATTTGATTCTTGCTTCCTCCTCTTGTGTCATAGACTTCATGTTTAAAATTGAGCTTTTATTAGAGATTTTTAAAGGATCTAATAGAAACCAAGGCTTTAAACACATTAAATGTCCTTTGACTTCACGTTCCACTTCACCATTTAACTTTGGGGAGAAAAAAAGAAAAAAAACTTTGTACCTCATTTGGCATTATGACAATAAAATCTTAACTTATTTGGGAGAGTATTGGTCAGGATCTACATGATATGTCAGAACCATATTGAAAACATATTTGATACAAGAAATGATTTTATTATGTGGTGTATGTTTTTACATCTTTTCACTTAGCAATTGATTTTAAAGACCTGCTCAGTGATTGGGTTAAAAACTCTTTCGATTTTAAAATATTATTATGTGAAGTGGTGTATTTGCAGAACTCTTGTTTGAAATGCCTAATTTAACCAAAACCTATATATAAAAAAATAAGTAGAAAGACTTGCAAAAATTTACCACATGAGGATCTTGGCACTATTTTTGGCTGAATTCATGTATGTTTTTCTCTGTTCAGTATTTGTACCTGACAATAAGTGTTTGCTTTATTTGCTTCTACCAATTATTTCAAATATTCAAAACTTTCTCTTTGCTTGGAACTAGTGAAGACTAGATAAGTCTCTTCCTGGCCAAGAAAATTCTCCTTTCAGGGGGCATCATGTCAATTTTCCTTGGATTAGATGACATGTTCTGGGCTGAGTTAAACTGTGAGGGAAATAAGACTGTAAATGAAGTACTATTCCTTACTCCTCCTTAATACCTTATTAGCATTTAATTTTTCTTTTTTTTTAAAATAAATTTTTCAGTTTATCATGTTCTGGTTCTGACTTTGAGTATTAGTATTATGCTCTTATTGAACCTGTATCTTGTGAGAAAAGCAAGCGCACTTTTTTCACTTAACAGCAAAGCATCTTTTTAAAAATTGGGAGTAGGTAATATGAATTCTTTTTTCTTTATTCAAGTCATAAGATGTCATTCTCAAAACCTGTACTATCTGTGAGAATTTGATGTTCAAGAACAGCTAAAATTTATGAATATGTGGTGTGATTCACTATGCAGTCTGTCTTTGACTCTGGTGCGGTAAATGAAAAGAAAAGGTTTTCCATAGATTTCAATTTTACTGTTGAATCTGACACTGTTGGACTTGTCTCTGTTTCTTTGGTATGCTAGATCTACTAGCACTCCATGTTCTCACTTAAAATCTTGTGGTGCTGTGCTGTCTTCACAAGGCAGTACCTTCAGTTTCCCAATAAGTGTCTTTCAATCAGTAGTAATGACATATTTTCTGGAGCTAGGGCTCCAAAAGTTCTTTTTTTTTGTCATGGGCCAAGCTGATTGACTCAAATGCATGTTCAGTTTTCCAGGTTTGTCTTTCCCTTCATGAACTGATCTCTTTGATCCTGAAGTCAATGAGGGACAATAGCACTTAATGGCAATTAGATTTTGTTTGTTTGCTTGTTTGTTTTTTGGTGGGTTTTTTTGTTTGTTTGTTTTTCCATGTAACATGCACAAATACACTCTCTGGCACGTTTAGCATTGTTTTGCTGGAGAGCTAGCTGGAATGAGAGTTTCAAGAAAAGCATCACCACCCACTACTAGGTGGGTTTTCTGTCTGTTTTTTCTCCATTGAGGGTTTATTTTAATTTTATTTCTCTATGGTAAATTTCTACCTTGATTACTGGTACCAATCAATGTAGAACTTGGTTTCCTGATTTCTACCTTGAAGACAGCCATAGTTTTCCTCTGTGTCTTCCTCGTGTACCTTGGAAAGAGTCCCAAGATCTCGATATCTACTCCTGAGACTTTATTCTGGAGTATTGATGACTGGGAGAAAAAGCAAGTCTATTTAGCAGGTGGGATATGTTATTAGAGAGTCAGTGAAGCAGCCTGCTGACGAATCTAATCTATATTCCTCTGAAGAGACTTTTCTCAAAAATTTACTTTTTTGGGCTTCCTTCACCTCATTCCAGACAACAAAAGTTGATTTATAGCACTTAAAATTTTTATTTTCATTTAGAGCTGGAGTTGATGTGCTTTATAGACTCATAAAGTGAGCAAGGCCAGGACAATTACTGGAAGTAATGGCAGTTATAAATTGACTTATTTGGGACTAGTGTAATAGTGGATTACTTTTATGTCACTGTTTTACAGTTAGGACACCATGATAGACTTAACTATTTCTAAGCATATGTAGTGAGACAGAAGGTGAGTACGTACCAGGCTTTATGATAGCCATTAAAGGTTATGGGATTTCGCACATTATATTTGTGACTTCAGTAATTCTCTTTACATTTGACTTGATTGCTGCATTTCTTGTTGCACAATATAAAGTCCAGGAAGCCAATGTAGGTTGGTTTGTTTTTTTTTTTTTTGATGTGGACAACAGTAAAAATGTACCTAGACATTTTCTTTTAAAAGGCTGGATTAAATGAAAGTGACAGAAGAAGATTTCCTTATAAGAATTTACCAAAACACTAAGCCTAAAAAATTGCAATTGATTTCAACCCAAAATTTGCATTCTGAAGTGCCAGAAAAAGGATTACAGCTTTTGAGCCTCATTCAATTCTAGCCAACATTTTTTGTAATGACATACATTAATTTATAATTTTCCTCTGCAAAGAGTTTTTGCATTAATTTTTTATATGATTTTGAAACTATCTGAGAGTGAGAAAATGTAGAATCTCATCCCCCTGGCACTAGGGTACTTGAATGTATATTTTTCTGAAATATGATTATACAGTCCAGTTGGTTTTCTAGAAAACCTGAGGGCATTTGTTTCTTAAGCTTCTTTGTGCTTATGTGGATATGAACAGATTAGAACATATAAGATAATATCTTAATAAATATGATAACTCTTCATGTTTTACAGAAAGTAGTAATAATAAAACATAGTGCTGGTGTCAGGCTCAAATAATAATAAATTTGAACACCCAAATAAAAAAAAGCACTTGCTACTCACCCATTTTAGGTTTGAGTTGCCGTGATAGCTTTCCTGTGTTTTGTTTTGATGCTAATGAAATAAGTATGATGCTCTCAGGTGAGAGGGCATCTAAGTGAGAGGTGATAAAAGAGACTCAGCTGCCCTGCAATGTGAATATAATTAAACATTAAGTTAGTATTTCAAAATATTTCTGTATGCATGTTTCCAATCTTTAGGAAAAACATAGCATCTTCTTGAATGCTTTTTACTGCTACATTGAAGCAATCCCTCTTCAATTATGTGTAAATATTTGACTGCACATTTGTATTGAATTTAAAATTAGAGCATAAATAACAGTTGATGCTTCTCCTTTGAAGTATTACAGGCCTAGATGCTTTTCTTAACACCATAAATATTTAAAATATATTTAATTATATATATTAGGTGAAAACCATGTAGCATTTAGATAAAATTTTTTTTATATACTTTTGGTAATTTGAATTTTACTACCTGCTAAGGAAAGAGAGCAGAAATCAAAATAACATAAATTTACCTTAGGTATTTGAAGTGAAATACACTCTATGCAGATTTTAAATAGAAATGTCTGTGAAGGTATGTGTGTTCAGTTAACAAAGGTTTGTGAATGAAAAAGAGTAAGGTTTATTCCAAGATCAAGCTATCTTGGAAGTCTAATCCACCATTGTGAAATGTAATGCACTGCTTAGAAGTTAAGCACTCACAAAACAGTGCTATGAATTAGAAAAGCTGATTACATGACTCTATGGCACGTATTCTGAGATGACAAGTAATCACTTATTTCAAAATAGAGCAGATTGGTTTTGACAATATTCTGTTGTAAACTTGCTCTATTCTGTGTTGTAATGAATCCTTAGGAATGCTGGGTCTTGAGTGGCAAGTTACTCCCTGGAGAGCTGTTTTCCAAGATCTTTGAGAAAGAAGAAGCAGTGGTCAAACATCTCAAGTGCCTTTGTATTAGGCGAAGGGGCCAAGGTTTTGGTAGCACTGGGAGCCTTCAGGAGCAGTGCATTGTTTCCCTCCATTGAACTTGTTCTTTTCTCTAACCTATTGAGGTTCCCTGAATGGCTACAAACCCATTTGATGTGTTGGCAACCTCTCCCAATTCTGTGTCATCTGCAAAGGTGCTGTGGGTGCACTCTCTTCCCATCACGTGGGTCACTAACGAGGAGGTTAAACCGTGCTGGTCCCATTAAGGACTCCTGGAGCACATAACTAGTGACTGGCCACTGATCATCACCTTCTGGGCCTGGCAGTTCAGCCAGTTTCCAGCCTACCTCACCATTCACTAATCTGATTTGTATTTCATCATTTTTTCAGTGAGCGCTATATGAGACAGTGCTGCATGCCTTGCTGAAGTCAGGATAAACAATAGCAACTGCTCTTCCCCCTCATTTACCAGGCCAGGCCACCATTTCTTACATTGAAGAAGGCTAGGAGGCTGATCAAGCATCCCCTTCAGTTTTGTTGTTAATCTGTTGTGTCTGCTGGTGCAACTTCCTTCAGTTTCTTTCTTTTTTTTTTNTAGGAGGCCTCCAGGAACTGGTTTTTTGTATTAGTACTGTTTTCTTGAGTCTTGGCTGAAATGGTAGGTTTCATTTTAAGAGTAAAAATATTGAACATATAAAGGTTAACATAATTTTACTTTGCTAAAGCTAATGGAAATCAATGAAACAATGCAAACACCACTATACAGAGCCATAAATACCGTCTAGTAGAAGTATGAATTAATAGATTTAATGGAAATAAGTGAATGGGTGGCAGCTTTAGTACTCTCCTGGTAAAAGAAGGGATGGAGGGAGACATGCTTTGAAATCAAGTTTTGTAGCTCTTTTGGTGCAATGTGGAGGTTGTGAGACAGTCACTTTATTTACTCACTTTTCCAACTTATGGCTTCTTTAAAGTAAAGAAAAATCACTAAAACTGGAAATGTGTGAATAGCAAAATAAGAGATAATGGTCTCTTCAGACTAGGACTGTTATCTAAACTTTTACTTTACTTTAACAAGGAAATTGCTCAGAAAGACATGAAAAAATAATATGCTAATCAATCTAATGATCCATTCATAGATTTAAAATTTAAAAAATATTTGGCGAGTAAATGTTGCATGTTGTATAAATGTAGAAATGTTTCATCATAGCTCAAATATCTGTTATGATAGTTGGCCTTTCTGTCTCAAAATTATTTGCTTCTATCAGGAAAAAAATGGACAGGAAGTGAATACAATCAATCTTCCTCCTTCATTGTGTGTGGAAGATAACAAGCACAGATAGGGAATGAAGAGTCACTCTTTTAATATCAACAATACATTGGACTTTTTGGTTTTTATGTGTCTGATAGAAATATAGAAATGTGAGCAATTATCAATTCTGGCATCTTCTGTGATGAACCACAAGACTTTTTATTTTAAAGGGTTTTATAAGAATATATGCAAGTTAAAATCACTTTGATTATTATTTCCTTCAAAATGGTGAAATAATCAAGTCTTAAAAAATGTATAGGAGTATATTGTCCTATTAAGAATGGCTGGAGACTGGACCAGAAATGTAGAATGAGAATAAACTGAATCATCTGCTCCAGCAGTGAAATGACCTTGCAATCAATAAGCTACTTATATGCCATTTTGCAACTAATCTTAAAGTGTAACAGATTTTTGCTCACTATGAACTTAAGCTGCCAAAATTATTTTCTAAAATTTTATAAATTAATTTTCTTTTTTGCAGTGTATGTAGAATTTAGTAAATATATTTGGAAACAAATTCTCCAGATTTAAATTTGTCCATTCCATTTGTCCATTCCATCTTCCCAGCTGCTGACAGGTTCTGTTTTACTTGCTGCTCCCTCAAAAGGGTTTATCCACTGTTATCAGCACAATAACTAGAGTTCCCTTGACTGATCATAAATATATTGTGAAGTTCTTTAAAGGAGATGCATCCATCCAATAATTCTTCCTTTTATTTTTTTTAATACAGAACACAGAAAAAAACATGTGGCATAAATCAAATTAATTGCAGTAAAATACGATAATCTATGTACTGTTCAATTTTAGGGTTGTCTTTCAACATTACAGCATGTGAGTGCTATAAAATCAAGGGGTCTCACAGGTGGCTCTGAAGCTTCCAAATTGTTGTTTGGCTATCGTATTTCTCAGTTTTGGCCTTAAAATGAACACTGAATTCACTACAAACGAGAAAACAGGTTGTGATGAGACTGAAAGTAAAATTTGTTTATGATTTTGGGAATCATTTACTCTCTTGGAAGGAAAAGAGGGTAAATTAATAAACTACCATTTCATAGAAAAGGAAGTAGATTTTATGAAGTATTGGAATAATAGAAGGGATGGAACTGCACAATATATAAGGTGAAGTTTGAGCTCTTAGGGTGCACATTACCAAGTGTGGAAACTCATCAGTTTTTAATAAGATAAATGAATTGAACTATAGGTGTAATATTAAATCCTAGGGTGGTGTTTGATTAGTTTGTGAAGATGATTCTTTGATCTGCTCACCTGGAATCACAGGGGACTGAGATAGAAGTGCTTAGAGTGTTACTTAGCTGTTTTTTCAAAACTGAGGGCTTCTTTGATGATTTTGGTGATAGTCTTTCTACTATGTCCTAACACTTTAAATTGGTCACCTTAGGAGAAGCTGAGCTTTTTTAAATCCAGCTAAAATGAGTGTGGGGGTTTTTAAAATTTTTTTTTTAAATCAATAATTTTTTTTATTTAGATGGTTTTGGAGTCACAAAGTAATCTCTGAGAGGAACTGAGAGATCAATTGACCCTATGAAAGTGAAAACCACATAAAAGAAAGTTTCTCGTTCTCTCATGCAGCTAACAAAACAAAAAATGGGATACTAGAAAACCCTGCCCAATAGGATGTTAAAGACATGTCAGCTACCTCAATACTCCTGGCAGAATTTATCTACTATGTTTAAAAAGCTGTAGCATTTGGAGACATTGCTGTCTGATACCCAGGAATATCTTTCAGTGTTTCATATACTTTAAAGTTTGTGTGTATATATATATATATATATGTATATACACATATAGTATTTTATGCTAAATCCTGAAGAATTAATGTCTAATCTTGACTTTTGTCTTCTTGAATAAAGAAGATAATTACATAATTTTGGGGGTTTTTTGATATTTTAAAATTTCCAAACTTTTTCTTACATGCCCATCTTTTCCATATAATGCACAGAGCTGGACACAGTACTTCAGCTGGAAACTTACCAATAGTAAGCAGTATGGAAGATCATGCAAGAATTGAGGCATTCATACACTTCATCTGTAGATTTTTCTCATTGAAGGAAAAGCATAGTAGTCTGTGTAGGTTTTAAACATGTTTGTTTAAGGAAAAACCATCTTTAAAGTGTCATTAATTAAAATGTTATGTTTAAAAATTAGTTTGGTGTTAAAAAAATCACTTTTCAAAATTTTCTGTTCTATGTGCTTTCAGGATTGGGTTTTTTTTAGTTACTAGGAAAAAATGTGTTGTTAAAATGAAGAAAAGTAGAAATGAGAATCAAGAACCTACATATACAATAAAAAGAGTTCTAATTATTGAGTAATAAAAATGCCTTGTGCTGGTCTACCTGATGACTATAGTCTCTAAATAGGAGTAGGCATGTGGATTCTGGTAGCTTAAGCAGCAATGTTTTTTCATGATGGCCTAGTGTAGGAAAAGAGGATTAAATCATCCAGATTCTTATGTCATTCATACTTGTCATGAAATTGAAAACCTAGGAAATCCTTAACCTGTGATTGGAAAGTAATTTTTCCAAATGAATGCACAAGACCTTTGTACGGCAGTGAAGTACAAAAAAGGTTCATATGATTAGAGCACACATTTCTGAGATGGCCACAGGCCTGTGCAGACGCACCTTGCTATGGAATGCCAAAAGTTCTTCTGAACTACGCGGTAAAAGAATTTCTCCTGACAAGTTCCTGAGTTCCAACCCCACAGCAGGGGATTTTGAACTAGACAACATTAAAGGCTCCTTCCAACTCAAGCCATTCTTTGAATCATTCTATGATTATTACAGGCAACAGTTCAAATGTAATTTAAAGCCTGGTGATACGAGGGTGTACCTTCTTATGTGTCATGGTCATGTGTAAATTGTGGGAGAGCAGGATAGAACAATGTGGTGGAAGGAATGGTAATTTGCGTGATGGCATCTAGGAAATAATGCTCATTTCTCTTCCAGAAAACTCATAGTAAGTCCCTTTTTCCAAAGTTTCTTGCAGCAGAATACACCTATCCCATTAAAAAGTATAGAGGAACATCTTTAAGAAATTTATATATTTTTCCTCTTCTTCATTTTTTGTTTCTTTGGGTTTTTTTTTTGTTGTTGTTGTTGTTTTTGTTTTTTTTTTTCAGAGGGTTTTCAGGAGAGAAGAGATTGCGATCTCTTGGGGGGGATCTTGTCACAGTCATTTGGGGGGGGAAATGTCCAAAAGCACACTTTAAATTTGAGAATCTGGTTCAGACTAGCTATCCATTTCCTTCTGCATTTGAAAAGTTGAATTAGAAGTACTTATTTGAATAGTGTCATTTTTATATTTGATTGCTAGAAAATTTAGAAGACTACTGTTGATGAGTCATGTAAATGGTGGCAATTAGATTAAATATGTATGTTAGAATCAGTAAAGCAACTGATTGGATTTTTATTGTCTAAATTTATAAATATTGTTATCCTCACAATTGAATTTTTAATGGTAATTTCTGTTATATTTCTGATTTCCCAGTGTAATTAGGAGTCTGTGCTACAGGTAACAAATGTAAATTTAAATGTCTAACACTTGTCAGAGTAGCAATTGATACAATTTGTTTTATTCTTGACTGATCATTACTTTAGTCAGATGGTAGAATGTACATAATTTCGTGTGTTTCTCTTCTTCAGAAGGAACTGCAGCGTATGGCTCTTTTCTGGAGACTTCTTTCTACCAACAAACAATGAAACTTTCCTGTTCCCCCTCCACTCTTTCACTTAGATTTTTATTTGCTTCCTTGTCTTTAGAAAGAACAAAAATAGTTGAAAAGTCTTTTACAACTCTGGACCATTTTTTTTTCTCAAACCTTTTTATCACATCTTACTTAAGTTTTATTTATCATTCTTCATCCCTCTGCTCCTCTTACACCTCTTTTTTTTTCTTTGCCAGTTTGTTCACAGGAACATCTTGTAGCATCACTGTGACTGGAATGCCAAAGATTTGTTCAGTGAAACTGTATGTTTAAATACTTAAAGGTGGTGATTAGAAAAACGAATGAACTTCTTGATTTCTTATAAATCTCGACCCCAAACTGTCACATTTTGACATGTAGAACTTTCCTCTTAAATGAGTATAAACCTGGAAGCTAAAGGTTATGCAGCGGTATATTTTCATGCATTTTAGAAGATAAACTGTAAAAATTCTTCTGAGATACAATATCTTCCTGCTTCCCTAAAATGTACAAATTCTTCTGAGATACAATATCTTCCTGCTTCCCTAAGCTCCCAGCACCTATTTTGCAAGGTTTTCTTTTAGTGCTAGGCATTTCTTTGGTCAAAAAAAATTCTCATGGTTTCTCTCCTTTGCTAACCAAGAAAAAAGTCTGTAATTCTTAAAATTATTCAGGAAGAATATCAGCAAAACCAAGGGTCTGGCATAAGGCCTTTATTGTCTAAGTGTTACAAATTTTCCTTCTGACACTGAGCGTGCTGCTGTTCTGCTGCTGTTTCCACTGTTATGTGTGTTTTGACCTGGGGAGCCTTGCCATGTAGTCACTTAAATTTATATTGCTCATACCTGAAGATTTAGAGATCTTAACTCTGCTAAACGTTTGATGCATGATTGCTCTCTTCCACATCTGCTCACAGTGTGGTGAATCTGTTGTTATTCTGTAATGAGAAAAATATATCTTCTATTTCAATAGTTTTGTTTTCCTGTAGAAAAGGCAGGTATCAGTTTTGTATTAATGTAGTTTTCCTGCACTGCAGTCCTTTGTTCTATTCTTTTTCACTTTGCTTCGTGTTTCTGTACTGAAAGCTGTCACCCTTTTTTCAAAATGGTCACCCCAAATATTGCCCAGTTCTACCACTTAACAGGACATTAACTCCTCTTTGAGCTGCTGCAGTGTTATACCAATGGGGTGCAGAGAAGTGTGTACATAACCAGAATAATAGCTAATGTTGGTAAAATAACTCATACCTGCAATTATGAGGGAGATTGCCTTGTTTTATGGCATAATCCTGGCCATATGCAGTCTCACTTATGGAGCACTGCAAAAAATGAAGATGCTTCGGGTAATCAGGTGAAATCTCTGGAATGGTCTATGAGCTGTTTTGTGTTCATAGTCAGGAAGCTTAGTAAAGTTTCAAAGTACTAGAACACCTGCTTTCTAATTTTTGCTCATTAACTTCACTGCTGTAGGAGAAATGGTAACCTTACCAGGTAGACCACGTAGTTTAAGATGAAAACAGCTTCTCATGGAGAAGAATGTGAATGCAATCATATGACATGACTTTATCTGGGAATGGCAGCTAAGATGTTTGAAAAAAATTTCCTTCTATACAGCTATATGTGTGAAACTTGGTTTTAAAAGAGAGTTTTAGGTTGAAAAGAATCATCTGAGCTTATAATTAATGCTAGCAGTAAATGGTTCTAATTCTAAGCTGAGTGATGGAGTTAGCATGAATAAGTGCCTGTGTTAGCAAATGCTCTTCTTTCTTGTAACTGAGCCATGAGTCATTAGAATTATGGTGTGCTATAAAACTTAATTAGCATTAAAGTATTCTCTCAGGTAATATACATTTTAACAATCCTGTATTAATAGTCACATCCCACAAGTCCATTACAGATTTCATGGTTTAATTATCTCTTCTCAGTGTTTAGAACCTATCTGGATTTGTCCATTCTTTTGCAATGAGTGGCAAATTTGTCCAAGTTTTAGTAAGTTTCTGCATGAAGTAGTTTTGCATCCTGTTAATATCTGTCTAAATTTGGGCTGTCTGGGCAAACAGATAGCCAGGAATAGCCAGCATGGACTTATGAAGGCTAAATCATGCTTGACATAATTACTTTCTGCATTGAAATGTGGAAGAGGAAGCAGAAAGAGTGGTGCATGCAATATACCTTAATTTTAGTTAGATTTCTTATGCCATCTGCCACAGTATTTTCACTTGAAAGCTCATGAAGTGTGTACTGGAAATAAGGATAATTAAGTGGACTGAACATTGCCTGGATCTTCATATATAAAATATAGCGATTGTTGGCTGAACCTCTGTCTGGTTCCTGGTAAGAAGCAGAGTGCTCTTGGGGTCAGTACTGGAGCCCAGGGAATTGAATATCTTTATCACTGGCCTGTGTCATGACCCAGAGCATGCTTTTATCAGATCTGTTGATGACAGCAAATGGTGTGAAATGACTGACATACTAAAAGTTCAATCCAGAGAGAACGTGGGAAACTTGAGGCTTGGGAAAACAGAAATATATTAGTTTCAGCACAAAAGAAATGCAAAGGTCTGTACCAGCCATAGAATAATCCATGCATTACAGGCTGATAACTGACTGTCAGAGAAACAGGGACTGGAACATGGAAAGGGACTGGATATCCTTGTAGGTGTCAAGCTGAATATGAGTCAGCGAGGTATTCTCATTCTAAGGAAGGCAAACCATGCACTGGAGCTCCTTAGGGCGAGTGTGGCTAGTGCCTTTGAAGGAAGTTACTCTCTGCTTGATGCTGATGAAAACACACAGGGACTGCTGTGTCCAGGTGCGGCTCCCTGCTTTAAGCACAGTGTTGAGTAGCTGGAGAGGGTCCATTGGAGGGCTACTACTGTGATTTGGGGTACACATGTCCCCAAGGAGAGGGGAGGCAAGTGGGCTTGTTTATTCTCCTCAAGGGGAGCATACAAGGGTGGTCTATAGCTACTTGAAAGTGTAACAAAGGTGGTGGACATAAACTCTCCTCTTCAGAGGCAAGTGACAATCAAGAGACAATACTCTCAGGCTGTGTCTTGGGAGGTTCGTGTTGGACATCAGGAGAAAACATTTACATAGTAGACTAGTGCTGCTGTGGAACAGGTATCAAGTGGTATCTTGATCCTAGAGCTTTTCAAGACTTTGATAGATAAAGCAGCTGTTGAATTGTTGATGGACTAACTGAGCAGCCGAGTGGACTAAAGGTGCCTTTGAAATAATACTTTTATGATTACAGGATTTTTATTTCCATTACTACTAATACAGCCAATGACAAAATATGTTTTAAAATTTTATGATCAGAGATAACTTTGCCCACGGTATTCCTAGGCAAAGCTGTCTCTGTTAATCGGCTGTTGATTCATCAAATGAAGAAGTCTGGAAACACTGTTTGTAGTTATGATTTGAGATCTCTTAGATCAGTTATATTTTTAAAGACTTTTTCAAAACCAGAATTGCTATTAGTAGAATGTAGTTCTGCAGCTGAAACCAGTGGATTCCTCCCCATTTTACCTTTTTTCCCCTCCTTCTACATCTGTCAGTTTTAGGTCACACTAAATCTGAAACACTCACTAATGCCATAATTTTGGTGGAAGCTCCTCAACTTATCATGGGAAAAAAGTAAAAATGAAACATTTAAAAGGTTGTATATGTTTATTTTTAACTGAAAGTTTGATGCAGAGAATGAAGTATTAAAGACTGAGATAAAATACGAAATCATTCCATATGAATGGAGGTGGTTTTACCCTACATGTCCAATAAGAAAAGAAAAAAGTCCTGCAGGCTGCTTTAGGTAAGTTTCAATGCAATGAAGGGGAAAGGTGAAGAAGAGCTAGGTGACAGTGTTAGATCCTAGGGCAATGTAAAAATTCTCCCATTGATCTCTGCTGCTGCTGGTCAGGGCACAGCCCATGCTTTGCCTGGCTCCCCAACAGTAGAGTTTACTGAGATAAGACTATAGCTGGGCTACAACCATTTCTTAGGACATTTCTTCAGAGTAGAACGAGGCCTCTGCTTGTCCAAATAAAGAGCTGCTAAATTTCATCACCGCTATGTTATTTTCTCTGTATCAAAGTTTTTAAATGAACCTCCTTCTGGCCAGTCACTAGAAGAATGGAGTGACACCTTTTGAACTTGATATTCACCTTCTTACTCTAATGTGCAGATCTTGTGAAAGTAAGTGCTATTTGTTCCTGGATAGCTTGGAAAGACGGTGTGCTGGAAAAACAATTGCTTTACTATTTATGTCAATCATAACACCTATGCATATGAGCGAGCTGCAGTATTGATCAATACTTCCATCAATACAATATTAAAATATATTGCAAGCACTCAATGTAATATTAATGACAATCAATAATAATCAGATCCCAGAATGCATTTGAAAAGTCTTTCTGAGCTGTAATCACTGCATCTGTGTGGCCAGCCATCGGAGGATATAGAAGAGGGCTTTGGAAGGCCTTAAGGTATCTTCCTGCATGTGGAAATTTTCAAGTAATATGAGATATACATGCTACTATTGTATGCCTACTGTTCCACACTGATTGCTAATTACTTTCCACTACAAAACAGTTGTAAAATATGTTATATTTTTCCCATAAATATCATATTTACTTCATTGCAATTTTTGGTTTTCTTCAAGCCCCAGTAGCTTCTACAATTCAGGTAATGATTCTTGTGACATAATTTTCAGCTTCAGAAACCTCATTTTTGTATTCACACTTCACAAACAGAGGCAGTTCATTCATATCTTAGCCTCATTTCAAAATGCGTATGGGCAGAATGCAGAAAAAATGTATTAAATAGTGATGGCCAAATATCTCCATTTAACAGTCATTTCCAAAAAGGAAAATTCCAATCTTCTTGGAAACATGGAACCTATGTTTCCACTTTAAATCCCTTCTCATCACTAAACAGAGATAACTGGAACTAGCTACTTTGGTGGAAAGTAGCTAGTATTCTTTTGGTTCTTGTCATGTTTTATACACTGCTGTTTAGAGGTGAAGGTGATTAGAGGTGGGGAATAGACATAATACATTTCTTCAAAATGTCAGTAATCCAAATTTTTTTCTTCAGAATAACGTGTCTTTATTTTTTTCACTGGTGTTCTTCATGATGTTAATTCCATTCAGGTATGCAGTGCTCGAGGTGGTTATTGATATGAGAAAAAGAGGGGAAAATATAGATTTGCAATAGGAACAGGTGTTTCGTGAATCCTGTGGTTCATTTTCCTTGTTTTTCTGAGTGAATTAAATCTGTTGAAATCTTTGAAAAATTATGGGTTGAGCTTCCTTCAACACAGGAAGAAATGAAACCTACAAAGAGAATTTTTGAATTTGGTATATTCCTCCTGTGTTCTGATTGACTTTAAACTTTTGAGGGTCTGTGTGTTATAAAGCAGAGAAAGCAAGTGATTTTTTCCTTCAAGTACTTTAATTGCCATTGAGGTAGGCAGCTTGGTAGATCTTAATGGCTGGAAACAGTCCTGTGAGTTGAAAAGTTGCTTAGAACATGTTCTGTTAAGGAAGTTGAATGACAACTGTCCCAGTCCTCTGCTATATGGTCATCACTATTGCAAGTGATATTGGCCATGACCAACCACACTGACCACACTGTAATGTGATACAAAGTAAATGATAGTGCTGCTAGGACACGACTTTTCTGTCATCCTGAAACTAAACATAAGCTAAGACTTTATTTTCCAAAAGATTTTGCATATAAGCCAAAACATTTTTAGAGATGTTGTGCCACTTGTCAATTAAATTCTCAAAATTTTTAGCATTAGTTCCAGGATATAAGAGTTTTTATTTCAATGTCATTCTTTCCTTAAGTAGTATGCCTTCCTTTAAAAGAGTATCCCAGTTCGTCTTGACTTTGGATCTGTTGGTTGTGCAATGGAGTTCTCTCAACCTGTGCCATTAGATTTCTGCCTCATCTCATAAAGTGCTTATATCTGAGCAGTAAAAATGAGTATGATCTAGTTTCATGGCTAGGGGATCATGTAGGGAAGTGGGAGATTTGTATATCCAGTTACTTATTGATTAGACATTCATGGAAAATTGAACCATACCAATAGGAAAGATGAGATGAACAGTTTCCTGAGAGGGAGAAAATGAAGATTCTAATAATTTTTGGCAGTGGAAGAAACCAATGAATATCATGTGTGCGTTTTATTGACCCTGTGGCATTAAGCTTTTATGTGAATCAACCTTTCACAACCTTTTTTTAAAAAAAAAGTTGAAAATTTAAAAAAAAAAATCAGTAGACCTTTTCTTTAGTTCCAACCTATTTTCTAGAAAACTGAAGCAAAATTAAAATAAATCCAGATCCATCAGAAAAGTTAAGGATGTGCTTGCTATGGGGAGAGTTGTGCTTAATCTTGATTTGCGTGCTTTTTGAATCTAAATCTAACTTTCTGTGAAACTGACATTTGTTAGTACGTGTAAAACTGGTCAGAGTCCATTCTGCCTCTTTCCTACAAATTCTTATTATGTGTAAAAATTAACCATGCTCGTGCCAAGATAGACACCTAACTTGTATAGATATACAAAATCTGTATCAAGTAGATCTTTTCTGTGTGCCATGTATTCCCACCTGGGTAGTTGCAGCTTCTTTTGCCATGCCTGCAGAGTAGAGGAAAACAACAAACACAGAGCCCTGTCCCACGGAGGGTTGGCTAGTGTTTGTTCTGCTTAATAACTTTGAGCTGTTTTCAGAAACCATTCTATCAAAGGGTTGTCAAACAACTCTTCTCAAAAGAGCAATTATCCAGATGTAGTGCTGCTGCAGATTCTCTCTAGGCATCTTCAGGCTTGTTTCCAGTCTAATAATTTGACATCGATATGTCCTATTCTGTCATTTAGTGTAATGCTGCCACTAAAGTAGCTACTAACTTGAGGAAACAAATAAACTGTAAGTTACCCTCACCCATGATGTACTTAAAAGCCTTGTGGAAAAATGGAGAGCACGTAAGAAATCAGACATTAGGAACTACTGTTGTAAAACATATAAAATATTTATAGAACCATAAAATAGTTCTTAATGCTATGAAAATGCTGTCAGGAAAAATTAAATTTAAGTAAAAATTACTGGCATTCATACAGATGTAAAACTAAGTCTTTAATATCTGGGATGACAAAAATTTGGTTCGTAGTACAGGACAGAGAGACTATGAAAAAGACAAATGAATAAATATTTGAACAACTTTACTATGTAGAATACTCATGTATTCATTTACTCATTCCTCCAATTCAGTTGAATATTCAGATTTCAGGTTTGCCTACTGTATCAGTGAGACTAAAAAACCAAATTAGTACAAAAAACTCATTGAAAATCTTTTGCTGGAAAGAATTCATAGGCAAATCCTTGTAAAAGCAACATCAGAGAGAAGGTCTAGTTTATTTTTCATGAGTTACAGTGGTTGAAGTGTCAGAGTTTATGGTCCCACTCATCTTTTTGCTAAATGAAAACCCTTTCTTCCTAGAGAGCTGTATTATCATGGTATAGATAAATTATTAACTCTGCAGTATATGTATATATGTAATATACCTATTTATAAAATTTTTATGGAAGACACGATTTTATTTCTGTTCCAAACTTTTGTTCTGTGTTATCATTGAAATAATTCTGAGTGAAATAGAGGTTAATAAGTAAAACAATTTGGTGTACTAGAATACGATACAGGCATTAATATCTTCAACAGCAAAAAAATATTTTGACCAGCCAATATAGAGATTTGGATATCTATGCAAATAAATCCCCTGGTTTATTTGGAAAATAGTCTATGTTTTATTTCTGAAACTTTTTTTAGACTGCTTTTTATCTAGTCTAGAAGCTGGAATCTGAAATATGCATATTAATATTAGAATCAGTAAATGGGCAGGTTTAGTGTTTCACAAAGGAAAAGAAGGAAAAATCTCTTTTTGTGACTTTTAATTTTGAGAAGAAAGATCACTTGGGTATCAATAGGGGACCAGACACTGTTTTCTTAAGTAAACTTCAAAGAATTTTAGATACATCAAGGTTCTTTGAATTGCTCCATTATCTTCTTGCTTTTGGTTTATCATTATCTTTGTGTTGGTTCTTTCAAGATATTCTTCATTACTGAAGCATGTTTTAGAATATAAGCATGCGGGAATTCACAGTTTTTATCGTGGAAGTAGCAAAATACAGCTGTATTTTTTCTCATGTTTTCTGATTTTGTTTCAATGCATATTTTAGTTTTTTCCTTCCAGTTTTATTGCCTCTCTTTTTGGGGGGGATGACTATTGGACTGCTTCAAACTAGGTATCTGAGAGGGATTTAAGGTTTCAGATGTTATTTTATGTTTTGCTTCTGCCAGTGTAGGTGGTATTCTTGTCCCTTTAGAAATTATCTCTGCAACTGTTGACACTGTTGTACAGATGGAGCTTTATTAAAATGATAAAAAAAAGGCATACTCTTGGCTTTCTAATATAATTCCTGCCTATTCTTCAGGGTAGTGTGCATCTGGATTGAAGCTTGTAGTCCCTTTCCTGCCTCATCAGATGGCACTTACAGCCCATTGTTCTATGTAAAATATCTTCTGTTTATTTCAATGAAAAACAAATTGTTTCATTATCTTTGGATTTTGCAATTTTTATAGGGATGCACTGAAAGCAGCATGCACAGTGATGAACCACAAAATAAATCAGTTGGTCATCTAATTCCCTTCCCGAGGGATGGGATGGTACTGAACCCCTAAAATCACTTAATTAGATAGTGATACACGTTGTGTGGTTGTCATTTGCAGTATTTAAAGCAAAAATAATAATAGAGAAAAAGAATTCACCTGCACTGACCCTTGTGTAATTGTACAGTGCTGTTCTTTCTACCTTGATTAATAACCTTGACTAATAACCTTGACAGCAGCAATTTGGCCAGACAGTAAAATCTAGTCATAGTGGAGCAATTTTTGAATTTAACATCTACGTTCTTAAAAAAATGACACTTCAGGCTTTATAATGCAGAAGTATGTAGATTCTTTTGAAATATTATATTAATTATATTCAAAATCCAAAAAGCATAATCAAAGCTGGTTTGTCTCTATAAGATATGGGAAATACTGATCAACAGAGCACGTGGATTAACAATACTCTCTTCTATGGTGGCAGAATACATGCAAAGCAATGTAAATATTAGATTTCATACAAAGTATTTAGAGTTGAATGCAATGTTAGAGGCTGTATTTTTGTGAATGATGTGGTGATGTTTACTAGCTCAGAAATGCTTGCAGTGGTTATGGATCTTCACTGAACCATAAGCAATGTCTTTTTGAACTAGAAGAACTCAAGAATTTGTAGAAGCTGGTAGTTACCAAACATGCCTCCATGCCTTTTTCTGAAGCTATAAAGCAAAACTCCATCCAGCATGATGAAGTTTCCAAAATGAAAAGTCCTGAGAAGCTTTCCATATAGAGCACAATGATAAAAATTTTAGAAGGTAGGCACAGGAAAAAACTCCACAGACACTATGGGTGATTGTCTGAGTGCCCAGGATGATGTTGGCTTCCTTTTAGATACTCATCAGAATTTTCCAGAATTAATCTCACCTTTTCTCAAGGATTAGGCATGCTGCTAAGTCAAAGATTTTACACCATTATATTGGAAAAATGATGAACTGGTTGCCTACTCAGTAACTCTAGCATCTTTGGAATCACTTTGTGTGGAAACTGGAAGGAAATGGTTAGGTTCTTGAACACTAAAGCAATAGTGTGTGAGAGCTGCACTGGAGGGAAAGTCGCAGCGACCAAACAATCAAGTCTGTGCAAAGTATATAAGCCTCTGCTAGTGCTGTGTAGCCTTCCTTACTTGGGCTAACACCATCTGTCCTTTCTTCTCTCCCTGCTTCCTCAATCTGTTCTCTCAGAACACCTTGCAATTACCCGTGCTCAGTCATCTCAAGCAAGTTACCATCTTCTTCTTTTACAGAAGTTTTAACCCAATTCAGAGAACAGCAGCTAGAGCAAAGATAACAGGTAGCTTCCCTCCTGCTGCAAGGCTATAACCTTCTAACATCAGATAAACAATGTTACAGTACACTAGAACACAGCAAATGTTTACATAATTCACTTTATCACATTAGCAAAATTAAAAATATTTATCAAGGTAAGCATAGGTACAAGAAATGTGTGAGTGATGTGTGACTAACTGAATCCTAGGGGTATACATAAAAATATCTGAATATCTAAAAGAACCTGATCAGAGAAAGTTAGACTATGACCGTAAGGCAGGGTAGAGGGAAAGGCATCTAATAAAGCTTTACAAAAATATCCAACCATAAAAAAGCCTATCAGAAGAGTCACTTAGCAGCCTTAGCTGCACTTTTCCAAGATAAATAAATAAGCAGATATTTTCCACCTTCATGCATGTGTGTTTTGAAAAATTGTATGTAGTAGTGTGAATGTTCTAGACTTGGCATTTCTGGAGACTAAGATGTCAGATACTGTCTCTTTGAGAGTTCAGGAACTCGATGATTTCATGAGATGTCTATAACACCAATGTTCTTTGTGGACATCTCTTTGGTGGACTTCACTTGTTTCACCTTCAGTCTTCCTGAGTATCAAGGACTGGATTTGCCAAAGTTGAGGACCTCGTGTTTTCCCATGTCTCAGACCTTGAAACTTAAGCAAAATATGTATTGAAGGAACCAAAGATACTCCTCAAAAGAAGAAATTCATCTATTCAGTCCCCGCAACAATAGTAGTTGTTACGACAGCTTGCATAGGATTTGACAAGTATGGTGTATGTATCCAGATAATTATTCTTCTTGCCCAGAGTGACAACAGCAGTTGACTGATACTTCCTGCCAACCACAGTTAAAAAAATAAGATTAAAAAAATATATATATAGTAATGGAAATCCTGATTAGGAATTATTTGTGTACACTTTCTACTGGTCAGGCTTGTAGGTAATGACAACTTCCTACTGCTATCAAATGGAAGAAATTTACCTGAGAGATGTAAAAAGGAAAGATCTGCAATGCATTACTTAACATTTTATACATTATTTTTCAGTATGGAGAGAATTAACAAAATGGGTGGAAGTAACTATTTCTCACAAGTTTTGGCTAAATTGCAATGTTCTTAGGACATTGAAATGATAATATACTCATGCTCCATGGAGTTCTTATACTATTTGCAAAAATAATAATGAGAATTAACAGGGGAAAAGAGATCTAAGCAGGTCCTGAGGTGGGTTTTTCAAATAGATTTTATTTTGATGCTAGATGAGGATGAGTCTTTCAGAAATCTAAACAGGTGTCCATTGATTTAATTTGTCTTGTTTGTTATCAAATTTGTTGAAGGTGCTAATTCTAACTTCAGGTTGAGGTTTGTGTCCACATGTTGGTAGAGAGTGAGAAAAGATGATTAAAATGGTGATTAAGAAGTAACTATGAAAATCAAAACTGTATTTAAACTCTGCTCTCTAAATAATGAGAAGACTCTCTCAGCTTGTAACAAAAAATGTTATTAGCAGTTCAATGAAATGTGTTGAAGAAAATCTAAAGCAGGCAGCTTGCAGTCACCAAAACATTAGAAACCACCACTAAATTTAAATCCAAAGGCTGCAAAACAGCATTGCTTGTTTGGCATGTTCCATACTCACCATGATGTGAGTGGATCTTTGCATTAGATGGATCCTTGTGCTTGGTACAACTAAAGGAAGTTCTGTTTAAGCAGGAAACTGGAAAGCAGTTTTTTTGCAAGACCAAGTAAGACAAATCTGATGGAAGAAAAACAGCTGTAGGAATGACTACACTGAGGTGTTAAATCTTTTGATTTTAGCCCGCATTAGACTAATAATTATCAGAAAAATCATCAAAAAGTAAGCATTTGTCACTAACACCTCATCCATTGCTAACCTTAAAGTCCCAGTTTTCAGGGGACACATAGAAAACTTGCCTTATTTGCTTCTAAAATTCAGGAACTTGTTTGAGTTATGGGTTAAGGTTTGCATGCAGATGGCTGACCCTGACCTGTGGCACCACTAACAAGGTAACAAGATGAGGAGTTTCAGGTTGCTGCAGGTTACAAAGGCAGACTGATGTTTGTGCAGATGGCCCGCCTTGACCTGTGGCATCACTAACAAGAGAATGACATGAAAATGTCGGGATACAACAAAAGGGGGGGCAGTTACCTAAGCAGAATTAACAACCAGCACAGAAATTAACAGGGTATCCATATCATAAATACCGGATCATGCTGGAAAATCAACCAAACTAGAGCTACTAGAAAAAGGAGAAATGGGTATGTTCTGTATTTGGGAAGGGATGGAGGTGATACAAGGAAGTTATTTGAGAGGTAGGATGAAAGGTACCATAGAGTTAATAAAACCTTTTAATAAGTGTGGTTTAAGAGTCCCTTGTTGAAAGTCCTATATCTGATAAATGTATTCTGGAGCAGGACGATACATCTGTTTCTTTTCCAACCACACTCATGTATGACTTCCAAGGTTGGAGGGGCCTGGGATGCTTTCCCCAGTGGTGGCAAGGAAACACCTAGAGGGTATTTCTTGCCATCCTAACACTTATTCATTTTCTAATACCTTGTAGTTTTCCCAAGCTTCAGCTTAGACTTCAGTGTTCCCCAGGCGATTGTGTACCCATCTGTCTAATGTGCTAAGAATCTTATATGTTCCGTTACTAGTTCCCTTATTCCTCTTTCTCTTTCCTGCTGGTACAAATAATCTTTTCTCTCAGCTTAGTTAATATAATCAAATTAAGCTCTGAGCAGTTCTTTGCAAAGTATATATTGATATATTGATATATATTTGTGTGTATATCTATGATAAAAATATTACACTATATTAATATAGAAATAAATGGCATAATAACATATAATTTTACTTTATATAGTCTATATATCTAATGATATATAAATAGAATAGAAACCATATTTATTAATATATTCAATGTTAGATGTCCCTGGTTTTATTTGAGACTTTCTAAAGGGTTTGTGCATTGAAGAGCAATCTTTAAAAAAATTTTTTGGTCTTACAAGAGTACCTCTTTTCATGTGTCTTGAGACACATATCCTGATTTAGACACAGTATTTGAAATATTCATATACTCAGCCTAAGCTGATTGAACTTTTTGTGGTTTAACCCCAGCCAGCAAATACGTACTGTGCAGCTGCTTGGTCACAATTCCTGCCACCTATATAATATAATATATAATATATAATATATAATATATAATATNATAATGTATAATGATAAGAATATTAACAGCAACAATAACAACAACAATAATAATGTAATGAAAAAAGATATAGCAAAACCAGCGAGTAATAAAACCCCAGAAAGATGATTAACACACAAAACCATTGCTCACCACTTACTGAACAATACCTGACCTGTCCCTGAGCAGTGGTTGAGCCTTCCCAGTTTATATACTGGGCATGACATACTATGGTTTGGAATATCCCTTTGACCAGTTCAGTTCAGCTGTCCTGGCCATGCTCCCTCCTGACTTCTTGCACACCTCCTGGCTGGCAGAGCACAGGGAACTGAAAAGTCCTTGGCTTGGAGTAAGCACTACTCAGCATCAACTAAAGCATCAGTGTATTATCAACATCATGCTCATACTAAATCCAAAACACAGCACTGCACCACTTGCTAGGAAGAAAATTAACTTTATCCTTGCTGAAATGAGGACAGCGAACTCTTTTCTTTCTCTTAAATTGCTTAATATGTTAAGACAACATAACAGGCTTCCTGTTCCTTAAGGGGATTCCTACTAAGAATCTTTCTTTTTTTTTCCCCTCCTTTCAAGTTTGCCTACACTTTTGGGCAGTATAGTTGAGAACTGGGATTTACAAAGATGGGAAATAAAGAACAGAGGTGTTAAATTTTTGCTGTTGATTGAATTTTTGTTTTCATAGCTTATGAAGTGTTATGTAAGTAACATGCAGATAAGAGCTCAGTGTGAGAGACTACAAAGGTTTTGGGTCAGATTTGCCTAGAAATTTTGGATTTAGCTGTTTTTCCTGTTATCCCCTCACACTTTGGTATGAGTTACACTATTCTACGGAACAAATTCTGGAAATTCAAATCTCAAGAAAGTACAGGAAAGTTTGGTGCATAATGTGAAGCACTTGAATTTTCAAAATATTTGTTCTGTTGTAAAAAAAAATACATTTTTATTTCATTCTATTAGCTTTGATGTGCATTCTGTATAATGGGAAGCTATATTTCTCATTGTAAATCTTTAATTTGTGTTTATGGCCACAGGAAGAAAAATCACTTCATATTCACTTTCAGGTGGATAAACATTGGGCTTTGTGTACAGGGCTCCACTTGTATTTGCTGCATGAAAAGAAGATCAGTATTCAGTTTCAAATTGTGCCATCAAGTAGAGTGCTAAGTGGTAATTTACCTAGTACTGATGGTTAAAGTTTGAACGCATTTCCTACTCAGAAAAGTCTGAAATTTTCAGTCAGTCTGAGCATGCAAGTAGGTGAAAACTTGAGGGTATGTTATTACTTGAGTCAAATTCAAAGCAACCTTAAATCAGGCTGTGAAACCATGGGGAATTTTGGGGGGTAGGGTTGGGGTGGGTGGTGTTCATATTTTGGTTTTGGTAGAGTGCATTGAAGGCTGTGTAGCTTAGAAAACTTGCTGCTGAAATTCCACTGGTGCTATCATGAATATTTTTTAGCCTCAGTTTTCAAAAACTTAGTAAAATGCTGTATATTGGATTAAAAGAAGTAAAAGAAATGAAAAAGTAAACATCAAGGGCTTTTAGGGATACTAGTCTTCACAGTTTCTCTGGTTAATTATTACCTGGGATGATTCTGGTTATATATGCAAAACCTTACTGCACATTTCTTAACATTAGAAATCTACAACAAAAAGGTATTCAGACAGAAGCAGAACACATTTAGTAGGGAAAGGAGGAATACTGAAGCAATTTTTCCATTCATTTTGCCTCATGAAATAATATTAAATGATTTTAGAAGCAAAACAAACCAACCCACAACCCCTTCAAAAATGGTTTTGTTCACAAAAATCATTACTTATAATAAACTTAATAATGATAACAAATCCAATAACTTCAGTTCATCTAATATAGGACTGTCTGAGTGAGTTAATTATGTTGAATACTAGTGTTGAAAATTTACTTACTCCTCAGACATGCTTGTCACAGCCTATCTGATGTAGTTTGCCTGCAGATGTTGGGCTGAACAAAATAACCCTGTTGGTGTGACAGCATCCGTACAAAGTCATTTGCATATAGCAAACACTGAGTATTTGCAGAGAACACATTAGGGAACAAAAGTATCCTGCTGTAGTAATTCCCTCCATCTAAGCCAGCTGAGTACATGTAGCTTTGTTCATGCTGAGAGTTAAGTAAAATTTTACAGGAAATAACTTTTTTTTGCACTGTTGTTTTTGGAAATAGCCAACAAAAGTGCCTGCTCTTTCCTGATCGCCATCTAATGCGCAATATTTCCTCTTTCCTCTGGCTTTTAGTCTGTTTTAACAGGAAGGAATGCTTACAATCTGTTTAACGAAATAGTCCATTAACGCATGTTAGTAAAAAGCCGGAGAGCATCCTCATTGGTTTTCTTACAGGTGTTGGCTCCTGTCAAGGCATGTAGGGAAAAGGCTGGATGCTTAATCAGGGTGTGAACACTGGTGTCCTCAGATGTTCTGGGTGGTCCATGACAATGAACATCAGAAGACTCATTTTCATCACTGCACAAAATTAGCTATGTAATGTCTACTGTTCTCTAATTTCTCACTCATCACTCTAGAAATGTAATCCCAGGTGTCTCATTCCTATGCAAGAAGATATGGAAGCTCATAAACAGAATTGCAACCTGAAGGAATGAGTTCTCAGATCTTTTGGTTGCCAGGGAAACTACATTCTCAGTCTGTGTATGTTTACAATAGCCTCCTTTCCAAAGCTGTCTAAATTTCATGTTGTGGCACTTGGGACCAGACTATGATAGAGAAATAGTAACATATGTCTACTAAATGTTATAATTGATTTTTAAAATAGTATTTACAAAAATAAGTCATGCATTCTCTCTCAGAGTATGTATGACTTTAACAGATAGGTGACAAATCTGGGAAGTATTTCATATATATTTTGATCCTTTTGGCTTCTTTTCTGTGCTTCACTTATAAATCAGTCTCCATTAGAGTACAGTTAGGTATGGCCTGAATGTCTAAAGAGGTACTTAACAAAAAGTTCTTTCAGCAGAAACTGTATTTTTTCCTCCTCCCAACGTAGTATTTTTTTCCTGATTACACTGTGGCACAAAAGCAGGATGGGGGTTATTGAATCGTACTAAATCAATAGGGACACTTTAGATTTAGGGAACTGTGATCTAGGAACATTTATGTGAAAGAATTTGGCAATTTCTTTATAATAACTCAAAATCTTGGTGGCATTCCTATACATACCTACTATGACTAGTATTTAGAGCTTTCTAATGTCCTAGTCCTAATGTCCTATTTTTCCCTTCAGGATCATAACATTAGATTTCAGAGAGTAAGAAAGTCCAATTTCCAGACAAAGGCATCAAACACTTTTTTTTTTGTTGTTCTAATTAGTCAATGAATTAATTTTCAAAATGTTATCTCTAAAATGTATATGGATAGTGACATAGTATTAAATTTGTTCTTGTTCTCTGTGGGGGCAGCTTGTGTGACCCACTGCCTTTCTTGTGCACCACTTGTGAATCAATGCAGTTCTCCAGATTCAATACAGCAAAAGCATCTGTCCCGTGCTGGTACATGGTGTGCATGCAGCCTATTTCTAACTAATTTTCTTCACAGCAGCAGCAATCTTACCCACATTATTTCCTCCTGGGCAATGAAATACAGAAACATTTGCTTTTTCTTCTCTGTGAAGGATTATCATCACTAATGTTTATTATTTTTTAGGTTTGATAATGTAAAAAAACATAATAATTGGGCATTTTATCTATAAAGCTTTGTAGGAAGCTATCTGGAAGATTCTGTCATGCAGAGGCTCAAAATGATCAGTCAAATCTAGACAGCATAGAAGATCCATCAGATTTCTTGTCTCTGAATTATTTCTGAACAGAATGTATCATCAATAATAAAATAAATGAAGTAAATATCTTAAGCAAGGTAATATAATTTTTAAAAGTCCCACAGGAACATTAATGCTCTTTAAATGTGAAACAAAACTGATGTAGGGTTTAAAACCAACAGGCGCCAGTGGGAAGGAAAATAGCCATAATGTGAATTAGTGACAAGAGCTAGGATTTGAAGCACTTGAGTTTGAATAATGTTCATGTAGCTCAGTAAGAGAAACTATTACTGAACTGAAGGTAATTGCTATGGGCATTGCAAAAATGGAACGTGTATTCCGTGTTTGTAAAATTAATATAAAAAATAATGTCATATATATTAAAAGACTGAAAACTGAAGGATTTTAACAGCCTGGGTGCCAACTGGAGTTCAAGTTATTTTAGCGTCTCTTATAAAATTCTGAGGACATTGAAAAGACCATGACTAATCAGTGACAAATAGGTGAAATTGCTAATAGCTGGTTCTTCAATTAGTAAAGTAAATCCAAAATGAAAAAGGAAAATAGACCAAGACATTGCCTTGTTGCAGTATCAATACATTGGGTTCATAGAGTAAATGTGCATTTTTCAGTGATTTTTTTCTGTCTTGCGTTGTTACATTTGAGTGAAAGGTAACTATGGAGATACTGAAATAGAAGGTTTATGTAGTAGGGGAACTCAAAGATGCATGGAGAGCTCCAAAATTTTACTGCTTCAGAGTGATTCTAAAGCTAAATCTAAAATTATTGTGGGAGTTTTTCTGCTTGAGGTGATTTCTTCTGTAAAGTTGCTTTTTTTTTTTTACATTAATTTCTGTTTCTGCTGGTATATTTTCAAAAATAAAGAGAATATGTCCAACTTAGCTAACAATTCTACTGTTCAGCTTATGGACAAAGAATTCGACTCTAGTGAGACTTGGCAGAATAAAATTGGAGCCAACAGCTCACTCCCTGAAATTCTTGTAGATTAGGATGGCCTAAGTAACCTGACAGTTTCAATGCTTCACACTGCATTCAATAGAGGAAAAAAAAAAAATCTGCATAAAAATAATTATCATTGTTTCTGTAAGATAGAACTGTATTTTTCTCAAATCCCAAATTCTAAGAAAATTAACAGTTCTCATGTTCAGAATACTGAATAAAGTTAGCCTTATTTACCTTTTGTGTAGGTTAGCTCAAACACAGAACGATGTCCAGCGCAAACAGACTTTTTTTTTCTCGTGTTTTTGTTTATTCCCTTAACCTGCTGCATTAATTAGGTGGATAGATATTAAGTATCCCGGAAGTGGTGGAACTGGAACTGCCATCATAAAATAATGTTGGTAGTGCTTTTATTTCCTATTATATCCTGTGGGAATAAGATGGAAAAATTACACTTCTATCTCAAGGTATTTTCTCTCCCAATGTACATTTTAAAGGACAACATCAGCATTGCCGGGCAACAGAAGGGTTTGACATAGACCTGGAGTGGGTAGTTTTGGGAGTCAGTTTGAATTTAGCTAAATATTAAGAATCCTTCATACATTTGTGGTCATAAGTCATGGAAGGTACTGTGCTAGGAACAAAAGTCTTTGTAGCTGCTGACATAAATACATTTACATTGAGGACTAATCATTCCTAAATTTGTCTGCTTCATTCCAGCTTCTTCTCTGAGTAATAAGAAGGACTGTATGCAAAATGTAAATAGTCCTTGTGTGCTATGTCCAAGCTGTTATCTTTTCAAATATATAAAACTTCTGTAGTCAGAAGAAACCATTAAAAATGTCCTATCCTAAGGTCATCCCTCTTCTGTCATCCTATTCTAAGGTCAGATTAACAGCTTGTGAACTTGAATTAACTGATTTGAGATAACCTGATTTGAACTGACTGCATTTGCACTCTCACCATGTATCAGATATTAACAGATGAATAAGGATTTTATGACTTTGCAATGCTGAAATTGCTGGAAGATAATTTTTAGTTTTTAAATTTGAAAAACTAACAAGCAAACTAACCAACTATGCAACCTTTCCCTCTTTTCTTGAAAAATTGTGTAAGACATGGGAGTTACAATTAAGCTTTGAAAATATAGTTTAGGAAAGAAAAAATGGAGTCTGGTCTCAGTGGAAATGCAAACTGTGAGCGTAGATAGCATGTGCTGTTGCAGAGGAACTGGATTTTCAGCCTGAATGCTTGAGAGTTGTCTGTTTACAGTAGCATAACAAGCTGCCAGTTGTCCTTCTGTTATTTTTTTCCTTAAAATCATCCATGCATTTCATTCTTTCTCTTTGCCTTTGTGTTCTTGTGTTTTTTTTTTCCTTTCTGCCAAGTGTCTTAATACTGAGTCTTCTTCACCCATCCCTTTCTTTCAGTATTTTCTGTCAGCAAACAATGACATTGTAATTCTTGGGTGGATATTTCTACCAGAAATACTTCTTACCTTCTGGTCTAGAAATTAATATCGTGCCACCTATAAATAGAAGAGTTTCCTAAGCTGATCTTTATTCACTACTGAGACAAACTGTAGAAACTGACCTCTTTCAGGATGACTCTGTCTGATGTGCCATGCCCTTTCTTTAGTTGTGCATCGTAACATGCATTCTCTGCAAATTAATTTCCCTATGCAAACAGGGTTGTTGTATGTGGCAATGTAAATGAGCATAATTTTCTATGTATAGTCACAAAAAAGATGACCCCTCTACTGGACTGAAGTGTTTTTCTGAGGATGAGGAGAGTGAGTGCTTGCTAACTGTAGCTGTGACCTGGCTTGATGGGTCAGAATTTGAGTGAGAACAGTGTTTAATGAGTAAAAAAAAAAAGTTTCTTGTAGTTTAACTCTTTTCTTTTACTACTGAAGATTTCCGAAATAGAACTATTAATAAAGTAGATGGAAATAGAAAATTGTATTTCTTCCGCTGCTTTGTTCTATAGGCTTTCTGATACTGTTTTTCTTTTTCAGAATATTGGTAAAGATTTTCTTCTGATGGACTGTGTTGAAAGGGGTATAAATCCACTATTTAATAGGTTTTATAATGGAAATGTGTGGTGGTCCCTGCCAAATACACTTTCAGTATTTTCCTGACTATTGGACATCATTGTGTTTTCATGAGCATCTATGTAAAAATTCTGGTTCTCTTAGCAAAAAACCATGTCTTGGTATTGAAGAGACCATTTTTCCTGGTACAAGGTTTTTATTCTATATTAAAAAACTGCAAAGACAACACATTTTGACATTCATTTATTATTGCTACAACACTTATGAAAATTAATTATAACTTTAACAACTTATAATAATAATAATGCAATGAATTAATTTAATTTCCCATAAAATAGATCCTTCTCTAAGCAGTCATTAACTGTGCTCTCCTTCCCCATGTATTTCCTCTGATTAATATTTATGAATCATTTTATACAGAGTGGTGTTCAACTTCAAGATCCAGGAAGGGAGGGTAAAAACAGAAGGAGAGAAGGGAATAACTACAATAAAGGCTTTTGGGAATTTTTTTTTTTTTTGTGAAAACACTGAGGGGACACTTGACAAATTTAATAGCCTGGCACTGTAGGAAGAACCACTGAAGACCTTCCATAAGAAATACACTTTCTGATTCTGAGGAAATGCTTTGTTGGGAACATATTGATTTTTTCTCTGCTCTCAGGAGATACTGTCCAGCCTGCTTGTTTCTCAGTTTTCATGCCATGCTGCTCCCTTGCGCTGTCAGGGGAGCAGGAGGGTCCTGCCAAAAGTCTCTGTTTCTGTTTGAACCTAACTACACAGCGATCCAGTTCCTGACTTCTAGGCAGCTTTCTTTTCAGCCTGCTCGGTTTCCCAAAGAAATGACTCTTTAATGAGTTGGAGAGTCTTGAGCAGCTATGTCCATCATTCAGCTACCCCATAAATCACTTGCATCCCATTACATCTAGTCTCACTATGAAACTAGCCATTAGCTGAATTTCATATCACTGATGTGTTTGTATAACTATTTCTAGAGTTCTATGACATGAAAAATGTATGTACTGAGACTAATAAACTCAGAGGTGATTAATGTCTCTTTTTCTCACCAGTTTGTCCAGAAGGAATATATCTGCCCCAGAAGTGCCCTGGCAAGCTAATTCGTAATAGAGGCCAATTACCCAGGCAGTTAGCACTTCAAAAATGTTTCTGCATGTCACCAGTATTTTGTCAGGTGGCTTTACACTAGCAGGGGGTTCATGATTCGATATCCTGATCACATTGATCAAGGGTAATCTGGATTATAGGAAATGTGGAAAGATACACTCACATTAAGGAGAATTCCAGCAAAGATTCCTCAAGTTAGATGTTGCAATCTGGGAAGCAGTTCCAGAGGGACATATGCTTTCTGATGAATGAGACTTCAGATCTAAGAAACACAGAATCCCTCATGTCAGCTCCTAGCTAAATGAAGCACAGAAAAAACTTCGGAAATGAAAACCAAAGTGGCTAATGGTGTGTGTTCTTTCTTGACTATTTCATGTCCAGTTTTTCAGATTAAGGGAGTGAGTTTTTTGATTTTATGTTTTAGAGACTAAAACACCTTCATGATTTTCTTTTGCATCTTCTCTGATATGACAGCAATTTCGAGAAAATTGTAAAATACCAAGAAATTCTTCTCCTGGGAAAATGATGAGAAACACAGTCCTGCCCTTGGTGCAGCTAAGATCTCTTGGGCTTTCAGTGTCTGTATGCGAGAAGATCCTGACTGTGTCCTCTCCTGCCGTTCCCAGGGTAGCTGAAGAGAGCAGGTAGCTGAGAAGGCCTCCTTGGTCTTTCTTGTCCAGATTGATCTAAGCCAGCTCTGTGTCTCCCCATGGGTTCTGGGCTCCTCCTGCCCACGTGGCTGGGCACTCATTGCAGCTTGGTAATTAATGCCCGTGCTGTCATGGGGAACCCCATCAGGGACCTGGGCCAAAGACTCTGGCTGTCCCTATGCTGTGGTGCTGAGGGTTAAGGAGTTCACCTCTGCAGGGCTTCTGAGTTGGTTCCTGAACCCTTCACCTGCCCCGGTGCTCCACAGCCTGCTCACTTACTCCTGCAGCCCCATACTGAGAATTTTGCCCTGTTGAGCAGGAGCTGTTGGCCTTGTTCTCTCTTCCGTGGACCCTTGTCTGTTCCTCATTTGCTGGAATTCACTGCCTCTTCTTCATCTGAACTTTTCCAGGTGAGGGGTGAGCTGTTGCCAAATGGAGGCAATTGTCTCTAATCAGGTTATTTTAGATGTTCCACAAGGACATTTTTATCTTTACTATCAAATTTACTAATGTGATATATTTTGCATTACGTGGAGTTTTTATTCAGCAGAGGCATACAGCAATGCACTCCATGATATAGCAATTGCAGTAAATAATGATGATAGAAATGTGATTCCAATTATCAGTCTCTGCATCCTGATGCTGGGTGTCTCCAGTCACTGGCAAGGAGTGTGTGAAGTCAGCACAAATCTGGGTTTTTTCAAAGATTGTTTTATTAGTTGTCCAGTTTTATGCTTTATGCTGGGCTGAGCCATATGCACACTTTCCCCTGGACACACCAGGTTGGTCAAGAACCAGAAAGACATTGCTCTCTAGTTGTTATCTCAGGGGAGGCTGTTTATAGCAACTGATGACTCATTAGAGCAGCCAAATATCCAAAACAAAGGTGACCCTCCAGTTCCTCCTTCTTTTGAGATAAGCTCACCCTGCTTTATAATTGGTGGTCATTCTTGACATTCTTCCTTTTGCCCATGAAAAAGATTTTCAGCCTATCACTCAGCAAAAGTAATGACTGCTAGGCAGCAGTGCAAGTATTTTAGTGTTTTGCATGTATTTAACTTCCATCCAGTCCCACAGACAAAAAAAAAAAAGGTTTCTGTTAGCTTGCTGTAGATTTGGCAGATCCATAATAAATGGCTGTGAAAGATACATTCTTCCTTTCTCTTTCTGTGGGCCTTTTCTTCTTTATGTGTCTTGGATTTTTTTTTCCATTTTATTTTTGGATTATGTGTTCAATATTCAATGCATAGTTTTTCCTGTTGCAGCAGTTATAGTCAGTGAAGTAGTGAGGACTTCATGAATTATAGATGACTGTTACATCCAAGAATCTTAGATGAATAACAGTATTATTGGATAAAATTCAAGTCAGAAATGTGTTCTAATAAATGAACTTAAGTCTTGTGTCTGCCAAGAATGTGAAATACCATCCAAACACCAACTAAAATAACCTAACGTTAAGAAACCAGTCTACAAGAAAGTTTGTAAAAAGGAAGGTGCACTTACTAGAGGGAAGATGTTTTGCAGCTTCTGATTTGTCCATTAATTTTGGCAGTGGGGGCACTGCAGTTGAAATGTCTGTCATTAGTATAGTCACATAATTGTTATTCCTGTGTGTCTCAGCCTGAGATGAGACTGTTCACTGCCCTAGAAGTATGTAGTGCTCATGGCTCCAGTGCCAGACCTATTCTCACACGTATGCTAACATACTAATAGCTCTTTTGAGAAATATATTACAGAACTCACTGAGTTTAGGGTTGTTTGTGTTTGTTTTAGTCAAATCCTAGCCATGAAAAATTAGTAATTAGATGTAGGTTACTACTGTGATTTTTAGCTGCAGTTTGTGCAGGATTAAAAAACTGTGTAAACTGTTATGGACTGTTGATTGTGTGGGAGCATGAGAAGGGGGGACTGTTTGAATGAATCCATGGCTCAAAGGATGAGATATAATAAGTATGACCTATTATTAGTGATTTCTGAGTAAAATAGCAAACAATAATATATTAACATAGAAAACTATGTTTTAGAGAAACATAGAAAACTAAGACACAGAGTTACTAAGTGATTTCTTTCGCACTGGATATTTGTAGGAAAATATATAATCAAAGCTGAAAATTTTATATGTTCCTTTTATTTATTAGTCTCTACAAATTTAGTCATGATGTTGAAAGAAGCAGAACAGAATTTAAAAATTAAAACCAAAGATATTTATAGGGAAATTAGAAAAATCTCAAAACCATATGTATTGTACAACCATATGTACATCAGTTTCTAGGGAACTAGGTAGACTGAAATGAATGAATGAATGAAAGCTTTTCTGGATTCTGTTAATGGTGGTCTGATCCCATATTTAATGTTTTCATGAATTTTGAACGTTTTCAATGGGAGGGCTTGCCTTAAGGCTGGTTCACTCACCAAAGTGGAACACGGTGTGTAAAATGACCTCTTGCCCATGGCTGGTTGCAGGAACAACAGCACCTTGAAGTTATGCCTCTGGGGAAGTTATAATGGTTTTTCAGACAATTTGCAGAAGCAACTTGTACTCAGCTTCTTGGCCTGACCATCCTCAGGTGGTATCACCCAATTCATTTTAAACTGGCCTGCTGGAAGCCCACATGTATGTCATTTACTCAGTTTTTGTTCTACTACCCTGTTTATCTGGGAGCTCTTTGCAGAAGGCTAAACTGGGTGAATTTTTGCATGTTATACCCTGTGTTTGTATAGCTGAGAAATGACTCACACCTCTCAGCTGCACCAGCTGTTAGCTGGCTGTAAAAGCTTAAATGTATCTTGCTGCATTGGCATCTTAACATGTGCAAATTCATAACTGCAGCTGCCAATAGAGTGCTGTGCAATAATGGAAGCACAGACAGCTTGTTCCAAATTGCCCTCTTGACTGTAGCCTTCCTTCCAACACAGAGCTGCCTTCTATGCTTCTGCCATTCTTGGGCATCTTTAAAGTTGGTCAAATACTGCATCTGAACTGCCCTATGTGAGCATTTTTATAACTCCCTGCTGTATCACCAATCTCCTGGTGGAGGTCTCGAACTCTTGGTGCATTTTTGTTGTCATTTTGGTAAAATAATTGGGGAACCCTATATGAAACTATGTATGTGTGCTTGGTGCTTGAAGCACAGCCCTGTGCTAAACAATCTGACTGCATGCACATTTTAAAGTTATCAGTAATTTTTACATTGTTTTTGCAAGAGAAGCAAGTTACCTTGGTAGAAGATTGAATACCATGAGAATCTGAGTACACGTGCATTTGACGAAGTCTCTGAGGTCAGAATAGTTTGATTGACAGTTTCCCAAATCACATCTTAGAAGTTTTACCCTTTTTTATAGTTAAAACATTGTAGAAGTTAAAACATTGAAACAAGTATGATAAAAACTTTCAGTTGGCTGATTACTTAAATGCTGGATGGAATATTTATTTTGAATGTTCATTTTTAAACTGTGGTACTGTTTCTGTTTCTAGAGGGAGGAATAAAATTTCCTGCAGTTTTACAAATGTGTCTTCAACAGCATTAGTGAAAGGTAGAATGGAAAGCAAGGTCTCTCTCTCTTTTTTATATACACACTATTTTTGGTGAGGTAAACTGCTACAGATGTTCAAGAAAAAGGACCCTCTAAAAGAAGCATTTGAAAAGAGCAAGTATAGAGATTGAATTTGCATGTAATCAAGAATTAAAAATTAAACAACTGTTTTTGAAAAGTGTAGCTGTATATGCCAGCTCAAGTATTATTCCCATGCAGAATGACCATTTATACTGTTGTTATTTTATAGGCAATATAGTTGTGAAAAAAATGTGGTGGCTGGTTGGTTTGGAAAAACAGGTTTTGAGCTACCTGTATTTATAACACAGATCTAAATATGAAAATAGACCCTAATATTAGTGTCTTTCAGGGTTTTATTTTTTTTCTTTTTCTTCTCCCCCAAATCCCCCCTGAACTGGGAAATTTTATAATCTTAAAATTATTATTAAGATACTATTGTATCTTTTTTATATTTTCTGAATGTCTGTAGAATGCTATATCAAGTGAGTTAGACATGATTTTACTTGAAAATTTTATATGTAATTCTAACCACAGTTGTTTAATTTTTTTGTGGAGATAATAAATACTGAAACCCTAATTTATACCACTTAATCTCATTTTTATAATGCTAATTTTTAAAAATCCACCATAAAATAAAACTATGTAAAATAACTAGTTAATTTGCTTTTCCAGATTCATTTTGAAGAAGTATTTTCAAGCCAGAATCCCTGTCTGCACTATATAAATACAGCAGTAATTTATTCCAGGATGTGTTCATGAAAATAAATGTAAAAGACCTTCTCACAATGTCTTTTTCAACCTTGGAATAAATTAAATAAAGTCCCTTAGTTGATCATAAACCATAAACTTGTGTAGCTTTGCTGATATATGTTCTGTCAATGAGTCAGACTCCTCAGCAATGAAATAATTACACTGATCAATAAAGTAAATTAGGAATAAAAGGCAGAATGTAAGAGGAAGATGCTGGAGAGGAAAGTGAATAGGGTGTTGGTATTTAAGTTGTTTGATCTTGCTTTTATACAAAACCTGAAAAAAGCAAAAATAAAAATGCCGAGATTAGCTTCTGTTGAACAAATTTTATTTCTAATCTTAAATAAATAGTCATGGTCAGTCAAACCAGAAAGGCTGCACTCAAAAGACCTCCTGAAGTTTAATGAGACTTAATGCTGTGATTTTTAAATGCTGCGGCCGGCACTGACAGCCTTCGTAAGTTCATCCCAAACTTGAAGATAAAGTGCTGTGGTGTATCAGGTATGTCAGAGGTAAGAAGCCTGTGCTAGAGGAGCCCTGTGGATTGGTGTGGGGTTTTTCGCTGCTCAAATCTGATCATTAGAATTAAGGAGCCTGGAAAAAAAAAAATCTATTGAGTAATTTGCACCCACTGTAGCACCAGCACATGAAGAACGAAGAGCTGCGTCTCAGTCTACCCCAAGCTTGTCCACCAGTTACAAGCTTGACGTAATTGTATTTAAAGCTGGTGATTGTGTGGAAAAAGTTGTACAGATTAGTGGAAGTTGGATATTTTACGTTATTTACTAAGCAAATTAAACACAAACACAGGGTAAGTATCAAAGGCACAGTATCACCTTACGAGAGAGGATAAAAAATGCTCAGCTGGCTCCTCCTACAGCAAGCCAAAGAGAGCAAAAGGTGTAAAATCCCCCAGGATAACACAAGGGCAGAAATGCTCTCCCTAGAGAACCATTTAAACTGACAGCTTAGAGACAAATAGGATTTGCTATGGGATGCAGGGGAGAGAGCAATTTGCAATGGGTCAGTCATAAATTCAGGGATTTTATGGAAGGGGATTTTGGTGTGTTTACTGTATTATGGGATGCTTAGAGGAAAGAGCAAAGGCTTGGAAAAGGAAGGATCCAGGTGGGTTGGGATGAACTGGCATGGGAAAAGAGAGGGACAAGGGCTAAATAGGTCTGGTCATGTTTGAACATATTGCTGCTCGGTAAACTTGTGTGACAGCTCTTGTGCTTGAACTGCAGTTTGTCCTGTGTTCTCATTAAATCCTAATTCTGTGTTCTGTAACTTTCTCAAGGGGAGCAGTGAAGGGGGAAGAGCTGATCTCTGCTTTTCTTGTGACAAGCATCAGGGCACAAAGAAATGAAACAAAGTTGTGTCAGGGAAAGTTCAGACTGGACATTAGGAAAAGGTTTTTCACTGAAAGGGTGTTTGGTTACTGGAACAGGCTTGCCAGGGATGTGGTCATGGCACCAAAGTTGCCAGAATTCAAGGAGTGTCTGAATTACATTCTTAGTCATATGGTTTAGTGTTAGGTGGTGCTGCAAAGAGCAGGGAGTTGTACCCAATGATCTGTATGTGTCCCTTCCAACTTCTGCTATTCGATGAATTTGTGATTCTAATTAATAACTAATTCAAATTAATTTAAGAAAAGGACAAAGATTACCTTGCAAGTTAATGTTAAGCCATTATTATAGGGAAGGATTTCAAAATGGACTCTGATGACTTATCGTGAAAATGTTTCCATCGTGACCTACCCTTCTAAATTTAGAAGCCTTCAGGTTTAGGGTCCCACTCTATCCTGTGGAGAAAGCAAAACTTTCAGAGTGATCCATTCCATCCTAAAATTAATCTCCATTTGGAGGTGTGTTTTTCTCTAGCAGACAGTGGAGTCTTGATGACTAATATTAGGAAATTAATCTCACTCAACTAAAAGTAGGTAAAATGAATCCCATCCAAATGACAACTTGAAGTTATGATAGTTTAGGACAGGACAAGAAATGTTAGTTCAGTGGAAAACAGGCTGACTGTCCACAGCATAGAGAAAAAAAGTCTTAATGGGACATTGACATTAGATGAAACATTTCAAAGGCAGATTGTGTTTACTTTATCATTTTAGATCAGTTCACAATTGTCTAGTTGAAACAAATAATTTGATTGTCCCCACTTTCTGTGCTTTGGTTCACACTGTGGAGCAGCATTTCTTTGAGATGGGGCTGAACCAGAAGATGCAGTCCATACTGGACTGCAGACCAGACTAGAGTTAGTCTAGAGTAAGTCCCCTTAATGCATATAATTGTGAGTTTCCTGTCTTTAGCTTCAGCTGCTTTGTTTTATTAAGCGCCAATAGGTTTACTTTATAAATATAGTCTTATAAAGATCCATTAATGCTAAATAATATCTCTTCAACTCAGCCTGAAGGGAGGGGGTCCTCACAGGTTGCAGAGGTACAAAAAAGTCCATGCTGCTGCCTTCACTTTTTGTGTGGTAGACTTAGGTTAATATCAAAAGTGACAAGACACAGTAACAGTACAAAAGGAAAATCCATCAAAATGTTTACTTCAGCAGACTCATAGGTCACTCATACCTCAGAAATATGACATAGAAATGCTTCCATCTGCTCTTACCTCTTTTTTCCGCTAACATCAACTTTTCTATATAGCAAAAAAGATTTAAGTCATTATGAATGAGCTGCTTTGCTCAAAACAGACTTTTAAGACCTAAAATTTTCACTATAGAACACTATACTTTGGCAGTCAATTCACTTCTCACACTGTTAAAAATGGTTAAATGTAGCAGATCTATATTCCATATTTAATATTTAATACCAGTTTATAATATATTCTCAATCAACTTTCTGAGGTTTTGGAAAAAGTATTCATTATTCATATTTCTGAATACAATACAAAGGATTAGATGAAATGAAACATCCACACACTTTAAAGAGACTGTAGGAAACCATTAGAAACAGACTGTTTTTTTCTACATATTTGCCCAAGAACTTGAGCATTGATTTTTTACATGTTAATATATGCCTCGAGATGACACCTGGTGCACACACCCAGCCCAATCTCTCTCTGGCTCCTGCTCCAAACCACATTTCAGAAGCTTTTCCAAGCTGAAAGTTACTAATATCCTGTAAGGAAGAAACAAATGACATTGTTATGCAGCTCTTCTGGGTAAATGAAGATTTTTTTCACTGCCAGTGTTACGCAAGATGAAGCTGCTTGGCTGCACTATGCACTTACAAATTTTAGCAATGTTTTCGCAGAACTTTTCTGGCTGTTCTATAGAATACATTTAATCATGACTCCATTCATCTCTATATTCTGCCTTTTTTTCTCATCTGTCTTAGATTCTGTTAGAGGTAACGATGCCCACCGGGCTCTGGGCTTAGGGAATTTCTCCTGTGTCAACGAGGCTGGTGCAGTTCTGTCTCTTCAGGCTGTAGTGAGGCTGAGCACATATTCCCCAGCAGGTGCAAACACAACCCCCCCCACCATAAACTGTACCTATGACCAGGCACACAGACCGAGAACAGTGCTTTTACCTGCACCCTCATAAACAAGGGACTCACATAAACATGCATAGATGTTAGATGACTTTTTTTCTGCTTTTCAGTTCCAGCTGAGCAAGATTGGAGTTTGCTAGCTGCAACATGCACACACATACACCTTATGACTCTAAGGTAGCTGGTGTTGTACACAGTCGACCCAGTGGCTGGCACCAACACCCCAGTGTCCTGGAATTGTTGTCCCCTAGACCCTCAAATCCCACAGACCCATGATCCAGCATTTGAAGGCACTTTGATGGTGCACAAAACTCTCACCCTGTTTCTCTGCTGTCCAGCTGGACATTGGCTAGTGTTCACACAGACATACACAGAGGAAAGACAGTATAGTGTCACTGTATGAGGATGCTGTCAGCCTTCTTTTCTCTAGGCTGAGCAAGCTGAGAGACCTCAGACACTTCTCATAAGACTTGTCCCTGAGACCTTTCTCCACCTTGTCTCCTGCCCTGGACACACTCTAATAGTTTGATGTCCTCCTTATATTGATGTATCCAAACCTGGAGACATATTTCATGGGTTTGGGAGCAGGTTTAAAGTATGGCTGCAATTCCTTGCATCATAAACGAATCTTGCTGAATGGTGAAGATGCTTCCTAGTCTCCTATCCCCACCCTAAACCCAGAATTAAAGTTGCTGTAGGGGTTTCTTGGATGTTGCTGAAATCAGTCTCTTTAGAAAAATGCATGGTAGTACTTTAATTTTCTTCCACAGCAGCTTTGTCTGGTTTGGAATATGCTTAGTGAGGGAAGTGGAAGAGTGTTTCCCATATGTGCTTATATATTATATCTTGTTCATACTAAGTACTTCTTTAAAAACAATATATAAGCCCATTAAATACAACCTATGATAAAAGATGGATTATCTCAAAGGTAGAACCTTTTTTTCTGTTATTTCAATGATACACCACATATCCTCTTTTGTTATCTCCAGCTCTTAATGTGAAACTGCAACTATTGCCCACAAAAAAAGGAAAGCTATGACTTTGCAAAATGCTGAGGAGTGCTACAGCAGTGACTCTTAAAGGACTTGAACGACAGGAGAAAAGTCACATATTTACTAATTGTCTGTGTAGTTAGCCAGGAAACTATTGTGGAACTGCAGTATTTCAGTTGCATGGGTAACTGCACATGGGGAGGAAGGCTGTGCAAGAACATAGGTAGGAAATCTAAAACACCTGTAGAATCCATTAATTACAGATCACATGACTTAAGGAGGCATCCCAGAGGTATGGGTACACTCAGCACACATAACAGAAGTTATCAGAATGTTTTAAAACTGAGTTTAGTTATTGATTGTGGCTTTAATGAGGTTTTACATGATAAATTCTCTGCACTTTATATCTTTGAATATTTCATCTACTTTCTTCATTTTATTTTTTAAAATTATGTATATTAACCATTTTGACCTTTTTTTAATCCTTGTGTTGAAGTTTTTCTGAGAATGCCTCACTTCAGAAGCCTAATGGTGATGCTGGTTACATTCCATCCAGTGACATAACACACAGAACATGCAGGATACAAGCACTTTTCTGAGCTATATGCAACCTCAACAAAATGACTACATTTTTCATCTGTGATCAAAATGACCTAATTAAACATGTTAGCAGTCACAGGGGGTTTGAATGGCTAGTAGAACAGTTTTATGCTTGCTTGCAGTAATTTCGCTGGAATAATTATTTGTCTGATCAGTAGAATTGTTCCATGGAGGGAAAGTAAATGTCAAGTGTTGTTCTATTTTTTCCATATATTTCCACAGTCAAACTGTGCTGCAGTTTTAAAAACATCTTTGGCTCTGTCACAATAAGCAGCCAGATGGCAGTTGGTCCATGTTAACTTGAGAGGAGAGCAGCAGAGGTCAGATTTCAATGACTGAAATCTTCATTTCTGAGGAAAAAGAAAAAAAAGAAGGAAGGAAGGAAGGGAAAAAGTACGAACTAGATATTCTTTTAAAACAGGCTTTCACAGTGATGCTAATGCTTGCTTTGCTGGCAATGGCAAATAAAAAAAATAAGAAATGGGAAGATGCTTGGACTATGGGAACCATGACATGCAAATGACACGCAAACTAAACTTTGGCATTGTTCCTGTGAGATTTTCTAAAGAATTGTATAGGAGAGTGCAGAAAATAGATTTTTTGACAGTTTCAAACAAACGTTTGGAAAAAATGTTCACATAGAAGTTCACTAAGGGCATGTTCATAAAATTCATCATTTTGTGTCAGAGAAAGAGAAACTGTTATGTACTTCTTTTTGTTCTCTCACTATTGATACTTTTCTCTTGAACAGTAGGAGAAATCTCTTTCTCTTTCCTGAATGACTTCTGCGTTTCTAACATATATTGTTTGCACATTGCTTTTACAGGCATGGTTGTCTTACCTTTTACAGACATGATTGTCTTTCCTGGGGAGCTTAGTCATAGTAATTGAACCTGAACTGGGGGAATGTATGGACTTGTAGAGTTCAGTTACAATTACTGCTGAAATTTGGACAGGACAAGCCCTGTCTGATGTAGAGTGTTGATTTACTAATGGTGCTGAATGTCTCTTTTCCAGTCTTAGGCTTTTCCTTGCTTTGTTGATAGTTCTGCATTTGCACTACACTTGGTAATTTTTAAGATGATTTCAGGACTGAGATGCACAAATGTGCTTTTTTGTTTGTTTTTTTGTTTTATGAAGGACTGGGACACATAATCACTTTGTGTTCAATTTAATTTTTTTCCAATGGTGTATTTAAGTAACAAACTTGTCTTGTCACATAGTTCAATACAGCAATAACCTGGAATTTTCTCTATGGCTGATACGAGCCAGCTATTAAAAGTATAACAGTGATACAAAATATTCTTTTTTCCCAGATTTCTTTGTAATTTTTGTACCAGCTTATATTTTCTCAGCTTGACTTGCTGGTGTTCCCAATGAGAACATCTTCCACAAATGGAACCAGGCATCCCACTGCCACTAGTTTGATAGGAGAACAAAATGATCTACTCGTGACAGCAGTCATCCCTGGAAAAATGAAGCAAGCAGACATGGCTCCTTGGCTGGTACAACCTTGCAATTTCATCCCTTGTCAAGAGCTTACTGCACTGTGTCAGCTTTAGATTTGGACCTTAATAAGGTACAGAAACAGATACTCTCTCTACAGCTGCTGTCATTTCATTCCTGAAATTGAAGCAAATGTCCTGAATTTCATGTCCTTACTGAGGGGATTGAATGCTAAGAAAGCTACTGAAGTTTCATAAAATGAGCACCCTGATTTTGTCAGTTGCCCACAAGAGTAATTCATGTAGGCTTTTTCATCTTTCTTTCTAAATGTGGAAAGGTCACTGAAATTAACCATTTTGATGTGAAATGCTGATTTTTAATCTATCAATATCTAGGGAAGGCTGAATGCCACTTTTCATATTTCACAAGGCACAAACACAGCTGTCATATCTTACGCAGTAACAGTCCTTTCCTTACTTTTTACGAAAATGATCAGAATGTTTTGGAAGGAGTTTAATGGTTTTCTTTTTGTTGTTTGTTTTTTTTTTTTTTTTTTAATATGATATAATTTGATATACTATTGAATCTCTTTCATGCAGGGGCTTAGGAACTCATTGTCCTTGAAAAATCATGCTCCATGTGTATTGCTTTGACTTTGGTGACTCTGGGTGGGAAAAAATGAGTAAAAACCTCACCTTGCTTTTACATGAATGATTCATCTGTTTGAAATGTGGGAGCCTTCTTTCACAAGGCAGGAAGGAGTCAAGGCAAGATGTCAGGCAAAAAGACTGAGAGAGACAATACTCTGATCCTCTCAATTCAGAGGGATAAGCCTGCACTTACTCTACGAAGTGTTGATGAGGTGGTGGATGGAGGAGTTAGGAGAACTGGATGATGATGTACAGTTTTTGAAGAACTTTGCAAACGAAGAGCTGCACCATTTCCATGCGCTAACTATGCACCTGGAAGTTACACCAAAGGCATTAGTTGACTCCAGAAAACTCTCTGTTTGTGTCTGTGGATGTTCCTTTTAGGAAAAGGTAACTTCTAAGATGTATTCTAATTGGATTTATTTATCTCCTAAACTACCACTATGGATTTTACAATAGGGTGTTTTTTACAGGATAGGTGAAAACTTTCTGTCTTCTGAGTTGGATGCAGTCTGTGACTTTTGGTATGTGATTTTTGGGAAAGTGATTTTGCATGTGTAGGGAGAAGCTTGTTGTTTTTGTGAGTGAAAGCTTTGATGTAAGCCTGAAAATGGTATGTGAAAGGACTCTCTAATACACAAATAGTAAAAGGATGCTTGACTCATTTGAGATTTTAATTTCTCAAGAATTTCATAGAAACACCAGAAAAGCACAATGTGTATGGATAATCATATTATCGCTATGTACCTAGAAGGGCTCACTTGAAAAGATGTTTTTTCTCACAAATTTACCTGGTTTATAACAATTTTAGTAATCTGCAGTATTCAAAAGATTTATGCATGTATCTGAGTGGAAATTCCTTCATTTGGTATATTTGATGTCAAAAAGTGTTTTGCCAGGGAGAGGTTTCTGTGAAATTCTTTAACCTTTGAAGTAAATTCACACTCATCTGCTTGTTAGATGAATCTCCTTTTACAGTGCTTGCTCTTTTTTGTCACCTTCTACCAAAGTCTCTGAAAAAAAAAACAAAAAGAAAAGAAAAGGGTAGACAACTGATTTGTAAATGCAGCTGCAAATCCTCCTGGGTTTCCTTCACATGTACATACATGCAGAAACTTGCATATAATGAAAAGGTGTTTCTTAAAGATGCATAGTCATTCTCAATTTTTGTTCCTCTACTGACAAGCAATGATTTAGTATTCTACCAGACCTGTTTTTAACTTTTTTTTCCACTTGACTATCAGCCTTGCAGTAATATAAATATTGCAAGACTGCTTCATAACTAGTGAGCTTTTGAGTGAACAGATTTTGACAAGAACTGTTTAATTGCCCAGGACTAAATAGTAGACTGGTAATCTTTACTCAAACTTTATTCTAGTGGTTCCCAAGGAAGGTTGGACATAAAAGCCTTTGTCTCTCTGCTTGAAGTGAGTATAAAACTGGGAACATGTCCTGGTATTCCAAAGTATTGGAATACCAGAGAGGTGTCACTCTAATACCAGGGGATTGCGTAGATGCCCTTTGCACATATTTTGACATGAGTAGAGGGCTGAGGTTTTTATTTGTTTCTTTCATTCTTGGGCTCTTGTGCCTTACTATTGTAAAATTTATGGCGGCAGCTTAGGAGATTACTAAATGTTTAATTTTGGTCTTCTCACTAAGGACTTATTTTCTTGCTGTTGTAAAAGCCACTGGCATGTAAAGATACAGCTTATGACGTAGAGACAGGCATGTTCCTTCTGCTGGCAGAAGGGTGTATTTTCACAGGAAATTGTTTTTCAGTAATAGTGCTGTAGTTCTTTAATGACTCAGACATGAACCATAGTCAATAACACTATAATGTTTATATCTCGGTATATTGCAAAAACACTGACATTTAAAATAACTTCTTTTAGGAAAATATAAGGGACTATGTATTACACAGTAGTTTCCCTGAAATGTGAGGAATATTAAGTACCGTGTCATGGAAGATATTTAGTTCTTTGGTTACATGGATTATTCTGCCTAAGACAGACAAAGTAATTTCTGTTCAGTTTCTTTCCTTTCCCATGTCCTCCTGTTTTTCTCTGTGCTACACTGGAAACAATATCCTTTTATCCTTTCAATATTTTTGGTTTTCCTGTTTTTAACCTTTTTCTATGAGTTCTCAGGTTCATTTCTCTGAAATAAACTGATTTTAAGAAAAAAACCAAACCATAACAGAGCCTTTTGTCAAGAGAATGGTGAAACTGATATGATGGAGCAGCAACCACCAGTGTCGCGGAGAGATAGCCAGGGTAATAATAATTTAACACAGATCTGCTGTAACCACAGTCCAGGCAACTGTGCCCTTGGGCAGGATTATCCATTTAGTTTAAAGTGGCTGGAAGGTAACTTTCCAGAGATACTTCAGCAGCATTACTCTTGCTGTGAGGCTCTTTGCTCCCCAGTGGCGTCATCTGCTTCCTAAATGTCAGTGCAGTGTTTGACTGCTGCCTGTACTTTGATTCTGTACAGCATTACTCTATAAAAGCTAAAGGTTACTGTTCTACTGGTGGAAAGTGTGGGAATGATTTGCAAGAGCAAAGCTAAAATCATAAAAGGAAGGAACTCAATAGATCAGGGCATGCCCTAAGACACGCTGGTATAAAATTAATCAAAAAAGCCATTCCAGCCCTTGCTCCCCTCTCTACCAACTTAAAGGTTGGGAAAAATAGAGGAAACAATAAAGAAACCATTTCTGTAGGAGACAGATGGTATCTTAAATGTTTTGAAGATGCAACTAAGCATTCTTATGGTAGGATATCACTTTCTGCAACTCTTCCAAGTCTTATAGTTAAATTACTGAATATTAGTTTCGTGTAGAGAGATAAAGATTTTGAGCTGTGTGTGATTGTTTATTAGAATGAATCCTTTAGGTTATTGAACAGGAAATGCAAGTCCTTTGTATCTGGTCAACTAGCTATTTATAGAACTGAACAGCAAACTTTATTGCAAAAATTTGCTGAGGCACTGAAAACAGTTTTGGCAGTAATTTTAGTGCATGCATGTCTGATTATGGAATGAGCAACCATATGGAATAAAAGCTGTAGGGGTCTGCAAGAGAAATGGTGTTACATATCTGAAGTTTTCTTTTAAGCTTTTCAGGTCATTTATATTAAGCTGTAATTCCCTGAGGAGCTGGGAACTAGAGCTGGGATGTCTGGTATAGAACTGAGGCAAATCTGCTGGAGGCCTCAGGGAAGAGCAGTTGTTCCTTGTGAAAGGTAGTCAAGGATCAATATTGAATATTACAATTTCAATATTGGATGAATAGAAAGAAGTTGGCTTCCTTGCCTCTAGTCATCTGTGTCAGTAGCAGTTAAGATGTTACACTAACTTGTATCTGGCTTTAAAAGCTTTCCTTGGCAGCCATTTTGTAACCTCCAAATTACTGAAAGAAGAATAAAAGAAACCCTTTAACTACTTGAGTTTAGAGTAATTTAATTGGCAGCTCCAAACACATGAGATATTTTCTGTATACAATCTTGAGATTAAATAAGAAAAGAAAGAAAACAGCAATATGCTTTGAATTGCCCCATTATCTTCCACTGATTTAATTTGTATGCAAACGTTTACAGCATACAAAAGTACTATATCACCTTTCATTCTGTAAACTTATAAATGGATGTGGACTGTCAGGCATTGGGATCACTAATACAAGAAATTACATGTAAACAACAATTTTTGATTCCAAATTCTCTATTCTACTGAGGATTTAGGTGGCATTTTTTTCAGGTACTGTGTGCAGATTATCTGTCAAACTGAGTTTCCTTCCACCAAGTCCCCCCACATACTTTAATGAATACTTAATAAGGCAAATCATCCCGTGTCTGACAGGCTACGTGTGCTGTGGTAATCTGTGCAAGCCAGTTCCATGTTTCCCTTCTTCTGCTCATTAACTATTCTGTCTCAGTGGCTGAACACAAACCTCCTCCATCACTGCAGCTTAAATGTAGCCAGTCACTTTGATGATCTGTCTAATGCTCAAGTACAACAAACATGAAGATAAACATCTTTTGCCAAGAGAATCTCCATCAGCAGCTATTATGCATGGATGTGGGCTCAGCAGCAGCTGATTTCTTTGTTGCCCAGCACTCTGCACCAGCAGAATCGTGCTTGTGACAGCTAATGTGCGCCCTATGACTTTTAATGCCATGCCAAAATCAGAGGCAAGACCATTTAGACTGATTATCGCAGTCTTCCCGTGTTTTAAGATGGTTTCACCCTTTCCCTTCCATTTGAATTGTAGACTTCCTAGAAATATCTTTGCAGCAGCAACAGTACCAGTACCAGGCTGACAGCTAAGGATGAAATGTAGTGTTTGATTTTTCCCAACATCTGACATTCTGTGCAAATGCCAGTATGTCTGTTTGAGTTCACTTCAGAATGTACATTCTCTTCCCCCTTTCCCCATAGAACATGCAGGATGATATTTAAGAAAACATACTCCTGATATTAAATGAAGTACAGGTGATTAAGAACAAACAGAATGTCAAGAAAAGGTTATGGGTTAAAATGTTCTTCATTGTAATTCCAAATCTTTTCAGTGAACTCCTCCATCATACTCTAAGAAAAACAGCTTGCTGCACAAAAAGTGGTTTCTGGAAATCCTTGTGCCAGTTCTTCCCTGAAAACAATAAAAGTATTTATTCTTGGTTTATCTGGAGCCTGCTATTAATTTTTTAGATAAATTAATAGCATTTTGCTCTAGATCTTGAACCTCAGCATCAGTGAGAGCAATGGGTTTTAGCTTCAGTTTCTGTCACCAGGCTGAAAATCTCTATTAGAATCTTAGAATATCTTGGATTGAAAGGGACCCACAAGGATTGTTGAGTTCGACTCATGACCCTGCACAGGACATCCCCAAGAGTCACACCATGTGTCTGAGAGCATTGTCCAAATTCTTCTTGAACACTGTCAGGTTTGGTGCTGTGACCACTGGTGAGCCTGTTCCAGTGCCCAACCACTCTCTAGGAGAAAAACCTTTTCCTAATGCTCAACTTAATCTCCCCTGACACAGCTTCATGCTGTTCCCTCAGGTCCTGTCACTGGTCACCACAGAGAAGAGATCAGTGTCTGCCCCTTTGCTTCCCCTCAGGAGGAAGTTGTAACTGCAGTGAGGTCTCCCCTCAGTCTCCTCTTCTCCGGGCTGAACAGACCATGTGCTCTCAGACACTCCTCATACAGCTTCTCCTTAAGGCCCTTCACCATCTGTGTTGCCCTCCTTTGGATGCTCTCTAGGAACTTAATGTAATTTTTATATTGTGGTACCCAAAACTGCCCCCAGCACTCGAGGTGAGGCTGCCCCAGTGCAGAGCAGAGCGGGACAATCCCCTCCCTTGCCTGGCTGGCGATGCTGTGCCTGATGCCCCCCAGGACAGGGTTGGCCCTCTTGGCTGCCAGGGCACTGCTGACTCATGTTCAACTTGCCATTGACCAGGATATCCAGGTGCCTTTCTGTGGCACTGCTCTCCAGCTTCCTGTTGTCCAGTCTGTCCATACATTCAGGGTTGCCCCATCCCAGGTGCAGAATCTGGCACTTTTTAAAACTTCATATAGTTGGTGATTGACCATCTGTCTAATTTGTTGAGGTCTCTCTGCAGGGCTTCTCTGCCTGCGAGGGAGTCAACAGCTCCTCCCAAATTAGAATTGTTGTCGAACTTTGCATTGTGACCAAATGCTGTATTTACCTTCAGGTGTTTTTCAATGACGCTCAGAGTAATCTTCTCCACAATCTTACCAGGCACTGAAATGAGACTAAGCACAGGCTTGTATTTTCCAGGGTCATCCTTCTTTCTCTTCTTGAAAACTGGGGCAACATTTGCCAGCTTCCAGTCAGCTGGGACCTGTCCTAAGCCCTTTGAAAAATCGTGTGATCACCTGGAATAATCTTTCCAGTAGCAAAAAGGCAATCTGTAGAATGTAACCATTATTTTCTGAAGAGAAGAGATTGTTTCTGAGATTTTCTGGATTTTTTCTGAGATTTTTTTGGGGTTCTTTGGGTTTTTTTTTTTGTTTGTTTTCTCTTTAAGGTTAGTTTTTCATCATTTAGCTCCTAGGATCGTCTTGCCGTACAATCAACTTGATACCCATGCAAGTATGAAGAAAACGGGATGACTTCCTGGTCGGAGTGTGGGACAGAGAGGGGGCAGGACCACCCCTTCACACAGCAGCTGCCTGCTATATTGGTTCAATCAGCCTGTGAGACAACACCTCCATGTTGAGCCTTTCTTCTGACATTTTTCGATGACAATAACTTTCAGCACAAATTTCCTTTGATTAATTCACAAATTATGTTTGTTTTTTTTCTTAACGTTTTGCTATTGCAATAATGTGGATAAATCAACACAGTTATCTGGGTTGATACACGAAGAGTTTTCCTCAACAGTGAAATTTAAGAAGTTACAACTGCTGAAGTTAATCAGACTACTAAGAAGAAGAGTAGCAGCATTTCCATTTCATTTTCTTCCCTAGCTAAGTCAACACGAGTTTTGTTTTCAAACTGAAAAAATGTCCTTTTAGCAGTGGTACTGTATCTTGTCTGCCTCACTTTTCATGTAAAATGTCAGTTTAAAACATAGGAATTCAAACTGATGAGTCTAATATCCTGGCAGAAAAAAAACAACAAACACATAAAACTACAGAATAATAGTATGGAAAATTGTGTATTTTAATAAACCATATTTGGAGACAAAAAATTAAAAAGGAAACTAACTATATCCTTCTTATTGCCCGAAAAGAATAATAAATGCAGATAGCACTAGAGAGGGAATGTAATTACCTGATGACCACATGTTGAAACCTATCATAGAGGGGAATTTGAGTGAGTATCTCAATAGATGACATGGAAATTACAGGATGCACAGAGAGATTATAATGAACTCCTCTGACATAGTCACAGACCTAAATTCCCATGTATTATGCTGCTGACATTAGGTCACAGTGTATTATTCTGTCTGCTGCTCTACCAGCATTTTTGGAAGACACTTCCCAGGGAAGTGTTTGAGTCACCATCCCTGGAGGTAGTTAAAAGATGTGTAGATGAATTATAGACGTAGTTTAGTGTTGGATTTGGCAGTACTGGATTTGTGGTTGGACTTGATGATCTTAGAGGTTCCTTCCAACCTAAATAATTCTATTATCTATGTCAACTTTGTTGTCTCTTCTCTCAGAACAGTGATTCACTCCTCTGATTTAAAAGACAGAGCTCATAATACATCTAGGAAGTAATCAGTGTTTAAGGGGTTTAGGTAAGGAATTGGATGCTTGGACTTTCACAAAGTCCTACTGTTGAACATGATGATTCTGGGAACATCATAACTACAAAAACTGTAGGCAGTTGTCCAGACCTTGATGTCTGCACAGATTATATATGTGAACACATCCTGGTTTTATCCAATGGCTTCTACATCAGCTCAGAGAAAAGAACTTCCCAGAATCTCAGTAGAGAGACATAAACATAAGTTTTCTCTTTATTAGTTACAAAAAGACTTGCTAAAGCTTGACATAAGGTACTAGATTTTTTTTTTAATTGAAAAATCTCAGCACTTATTCTAACTTCCCCATTTTGCCAGATATCTAGCTTACTTCTTGGCAAACAATAATTACCCAAGCAAAAATGTTATGTGCTACTCCCCAGAAAAAAAAAGTCTTAAAAATCCCCCTCAAATATCAGCTTCTAATGAACTACAAATCACAAAGATTTTTGTCTCTTGCTCCTTGTTTTTAAAATAATTAAAATGTGTGTTTGCTTACTTAAATGTTTACTTTAAATTCTCAATAATCAAGGTAAAGGAAGCAAGTTTGTGTTTTCTTTTACTTTGATCAAGTGTTAGGCTTAATTGCTTGCTGAGTTGACTGACATGACATTGCAATTTAAAAGGAAGATTATAAATGTGGCTTTGCCTGGTGCCTTCTGGGAAATGTTCTGAAAAATAAGCCTCATAGATTGTGTCAAATGTTAATGATTTGTTTTTAAGAGTGACTTTTGTGAACCCTTGTGATTAAAGTAGGTCTACATAGAAGCAATACCACTAATAGAGAGCAGCTGGGCTTGCTAGAAATGTGGTTTTCTTCTTGTGGATTGGTTAGAAACTTTGCCCTGTGGCTGGTTCTGCTCCAGTAAATGCAGGTACTTCAGTCAGAAATGGAGTTTTAATCTTCTCTTTAGATACCAGCTGAAGCCCATATATTCTGATGAGAGAAGGAACTTGTTTTGTTGCTGTATATTGCATAAAACAGTTGGAGTTTTATGCAAAAGATAATGGTAAATTTTCCCGAGGGAAGCAGAGGTATAGGGAAGGAGAGGAGATGCTCCTTTATAGCCATCTGGCATGGCACGTTTGCTCAATGATGTAATTATCCTGTCCTGTACTGTTTTCCAATATTGCAGGTGCACGATGTCTCGGAATCCTGTGACACGCATGCTGCAATATAACTTTGTGTCCCCACTGCTTTTTTCAGCACTTGTTGGCTCTCAAACTTTTTACGGCAGCATATGGCTGTCTGATGTTAGCATTTCACCGTGGACAGCATAATGAAGTTCCAGCAGTCTATTGCTCCCCTAAGCCTTGTGCCAGCTAAGTGGGGGTGAACTTGTCTGGCAGATGTAGTGATGTTTCAGGAGAGCTTGACATGAATGTCTGGAATGTGAACAAGGACTCTCTCCACCTTCCCATCCCTAATTAAAATTGTACAATCTTTGGTTTTGTTCCAACCCTGCTTAGGTTCTGGCTTCTTTTGATTTTGAAAATAGTATTATTTTTTAAATATGTAGAGTTTGCTTGTTTTGCTGTCCCTTCATGACCTCTCCACAGTTTTGGTTTCTATTAGCTCAACTGGTGAGGAATAGGATCACAAATGAAAATTTTGAAGTTGTGGTCCAATGCCTTAAGAGTAACTAGCCCTCCTCTTTATTTAGTTTTAGTCCTGTGTTGTTACAAATTTTTACTAGCTTTTGTGTGAAAGGATAAACTGTTCTTACTTTTTTTCTCTACTGCTTCCACAGCTTCCAATATTTATTATCTAAATATTTTGACAAATTGATAGTGTTTTAAATTGTTGACAGATATAGGCAAACACTAAAGATTTTGAAAGTTTAATAAAATACCATGTAGTCTGCATACCTACAGGTATTTCTTAGGAGGTAAAATACTGCATTATTTAGGAGTGTAATTTTGAACTTCATCATCTATTTTTGGCAAAATGAACAGGAAGTTCAATGGAGGAATGGTGATGTATCTAAGTGGAAATGTTCATATAGATTTTGTAAAAATGTATACATGGAAATAGACTGGAACATACACATTACTTATCTCATTTTAACAACTGGTGATTTGGAGGAAGGTTATTAAGTACTGCGTGGGTTAGGAAACTGGCCTAAAATTTTCATTATTTCAGAGCTGCTGTCATACTTTAAAGCCAACAGTGCTGTGATGATGTGTTTTTTGATAGTATTACAGTCAAGGGTAATTCACAGTTGCTCTCATATTGAGCTACAACTTATATTGAGCTACAACTATTAAACATTTGTTTAATACTTTAGAAATTTTAAAATGAGGCTGTTAGAACTATTCCAATGCATGCAAGAGGAAGGATCAATATTAGCCACTTAGATGAAATATTTAGTGGACAAGCCCCTCAATCCTTGCCTGGAATTTTCTTAGGACTCAATCTTCCAGTTCAATTGTCAGAAATTTGGAATAGTGTTGTTTGATATTTTAGTAAGATAGGAATACAAATATTTCACCTGGTTAAGTCCAGTATTTATCATGCAGTCATCATGTTTTATGTGTTTGTTTAAATAAATTCATTGATGATCTTCTCAAAAGTAATGGGGTATTTTGGTATTGCCTCTTCCCCTGCAAGTTTGTTCTGGTACCTGAGTGCTCTGATGGTTAGCAGTATGACGTTTTCTATGTTAAATTCATTCTTGGCTGTTTTTTTTTGTTTGTTGTTTGATGGAGTAGCTTCATTTCTAGATGCATTTAGAGACAATATTTACATCCTATTTCAGTTCATCATTTGTAGTGCTTATAAAGCTTATGTGACATTGAGGTTTCTTCTGTGCACAAATTTAAACATAGGAAAAAGAAAAGTGTCTATTCAGATTGTAAAGATTGAATCAAACCAAATCCTTGATGTCTGGTTTCAGCTGTATAGCTCTGAATCCATGAAAATCACTAAGTGCCATATGAATGCTGGAGGAAATCTAAGGCTGCAGTCCAATGATGTCGAAATTTTAAAGCATAACAGCCTAAGTCGTTGCTATGAAGAGGTCAAAGAGCTGCAAGCAGTATGATTGACCAGATTACCTGGACCACTCTGGACAGTTTATGCTGTGTAGGTAATAAAAAGACAGTGGAAACTACTGCTCGTGAGGAGCTTCTTAGGTTGACTGAATCCCTACTCCAGGGACAACATTAAATCTGATTCCAGTGGCAGAAGAAGAATCAAAGTTAGTGTTTTGTCATCTTGCTGTCTTGAGATATGTATGAGCTTAAGGGACTGGTTTCTACTGTAACAAAAATTATTTGGTTTTATGTTAATTGCATGCTAATATTGACTATTAGTAGTGCTGGTCTGAGGGCCAATTGAGAAACCACTGTTGCTGGTCTCACTTTCTAGTGTCTTGAAGTGCTGAATAGAACATTTGAATCAAGCCTGCAGATCTGTTATGTTTCTTGTTTCTGTTAGGCAAACGGTCACTGGAATGACTAGGAAACACTGTGTTCTGCCAAATCTGAGCCAGACACAGCAGGTGTTTCTCAGCAGATATTCTAGGGGTTTTTGAGAAAGACCAGGGTGATGTAACTTCTGCCCTACAGCAAAAGCAGTTTATAAAAGACAAAGATATTTTAAATGGATAATATACTATAATGTTTAGACTATTGCCATAGTCTGTTTAGCTGAAAAGAGAGACAACTGGGAATATAATGACAGTATTTTATTCTTGACTGTACCTGTCAGGACAGCAAACACCCTCCCAAATATCCTTCTGTTCTGACTGCCAGGTCTACAGAATGAATTTGATGTGGCATCTGTCTGGCCTTGAGTTAGCTACATGTTTGAGCAAGAGGTTTCCAAAGCCTAGATAGGCACGTGTCCCCTTTACTTGGGTGATGCTTTTAAACTCAGGCTCTCTCCACTGGGATCTGTCAGAGCAATGCTGCAGCTGTGCCTTTGCCTGGCCATGTGTCTTGCTGCACCTTGGCTTGCTGGCTGGCCTTAGACTTGCCTCATCACCATGGGCTTCTCTGGAGATCGCTGGTCTTCAGCGGAACTTTGTCAGCATCCTCAGGCTCACTCTGTTCAGCTTTTGTTGGTACCATGAGTCTGTGCCCATGACAGTGAGAGTACTGCCCTTTCAGGTTTGCTGTCACACTCAGGTGTCACGTCACCTCACTTTACTGAGCAACTCACTCTTGCTACTCCCTTCTGGTAGCTGCCAATATAATTTTTAGCATAAAGATTCCCAGTGTGTGATCATGTTGGGGTGATTTGCAAAACAAAGGGGGGTTTTTATAGCATGGCTTTTATTCAGTGTTTTACAGTTCCAAGAGAGAATTTTTATGGTAAAATAAATCTCTTCCATCCCCTGATATTCAAGGTTGAAGTGTATGGTGTTTGATCCTCTTCCAGTTTTTGAATCAGGGTGTTTGATGGATACAGCACTGTTCTTTTTTTCTTAAATGTTCTGAAGAATATTTCTATAGGGTAGGAATGCACTCTAGAATATGGATGTGATTTCAATTATCCTGAAGGAATACAGTGCTTCACAAAATCATTAAGGTGATCATGCATGCTGATGACCGTGCCCTTGAAACAGACACAGCAAAAAATGCATCTGATTAGGAATAAATTGGCATAAACTGGAGATAGCTAGCACTCAATTTATACACTGGCCTTTATGAAATACATTATATGTAGACCTGTAATTGTAGCTGGACCACAAAGTCTTAAAGGTACCTGCAGATCAGCCTATTTCTTCAACATTTTATTCAGTACTATCTTCTCATATAAGGCATTGAAAAAACCGAGAACCAATGCCCCTTTATCTAATGGTCACACAAAATTTGGATTCAGTGTTACCTGAAAATGAGTCCTCTGTTTGAATGCCAATATTGCCTTTGGTGTTGATGGAGGTATGTGGATTCTGGCTGTGTTTAGATGCATGCTGGCTTATATGTAATGCAGCAAGGTATAATCTGTAACAGTAACATTTTGGAGTGCTGCAGGATCCTCAGGATTGAAATCCTGACAGGCACGGGATATTTTTGTTGTGCTAGGAGTGTATTGGGAATGAAAGACATTAAAATGCTGAAGCAACTTTTCTCGTACTGAGGCTGAAGTATTGCACTGAGTAGCATGAGACTGAAATCAGTAGTTGGGAAACTGTAGACAGCAAAGGAGCACAGAGTCGTTTTGGTTAGTGGGCTCAGCTGAGGAAGCAGAAGATGGGTAAGGTTACAGTATGGGAATCAGAGTTTTCTGGGTATGGAACTAGAATCAGCGTTTTCATGTTTAGTTGCTAAAAACTCTCCTTTACCTGTTTGCAAATTGGACATGAGATTGGGTTAGTCACATTTCTTATGAGAGAGTATTCTGAGTCAGGTAATTTCTGATTAATGGAATGCTACTGCAACGATGTCTAAGTGGTACAGAGACAGTAAAGCACAAGACTGGTTATAAGCCTGCAGAGAGTCTTCAATGGCAGTGATAATGGTACAGCCCTGTAATCCACTGCGTAGTTCTGAGCCTGTTTTAATTAGACTTAATTCGTGGCTTTCCCTTGCATTCAACCCAGCGACGTCTTGGTTTAGCTACTTCCCTCTGTTTTGGCACGTATAATAGTTACTTGCCCTTGCTTAAAGCAAACCTTACTGCTTTGCACTATCTCCATCTCTTGTTTCACATCCTTGTACAAAACACTGTGCTAGTGCAGAAGATGCCTGTAGAAAAGAATGTTATAGCATTGTAAGGCAGTGTGCCATATCAAATCACAGACTCTGAGTTCACAAAGGCCCTATCAAATCACAAACTTTGAGTTCACAAAGAAAAACTTCATGGCATCTGACAACAAACTTCAGATGTCACCAGAGTGAGAGATGTTACCAAAGGTTGCCTAGTGTTGTTAAGTACATTTTTCAGGTGGCACGGGGAAGCTTATGGATAGGCAGAATATAAGGGATGTGTAGATACTTGGAATGTAAGGATGTCTGGTTTATGGGCATATATAGTTAATATTCAAGATTAAAACAAAAGACCAGAGACAGAAAGAGTAATAACACCCACCTAGATAGACAAACACAAAAGCACAGGATATATGAGAGACCAAAGAGCATATCTGAGATGAGGGATTGAGGAAATGAAACTGAGGGAACAACTCCAAGTCTTGGAGATTAATATTTTGTAAATAAGTGGGAGATGCTTAGATCTGAGATATTTGAGAAGGCTTGTGGGATTATATGGAACTTATAGTGGGATGTTATAGGAGCAATGTGGGAATGTAAAAAATTACTCTATGATGTTAGGGGTGGAGCCAAAGGCGGGGAAAGGGTTGAAGGTAGGCTGGAGGAGGAACAAGCATGGGAAAATGGGAATAAGGAGGACAAATGAGACAGTCCCATTTTAACTTGCTTGCTGGTTGCCATGCATGTTTGTCTGAGCTCTGTCCCTGATCACTGTAATTCTTAAACCTGTTCTTGTAGTTCTTAAGGATGTTCTTAAACCCCATTCCTAACTCTTTTCTGTGTGATCTTGCTGTCTGTGTGGTGGTGCCTCACTAGCATACCTTAAAGTGGACTAGCTGACAAGTGGGAGAACACCAGAACCTTGAAAGACCCAAGGTTAGACTTGGTCAGGGACCAGGTCTGCGACCAAATTTAAATGAGGACATGGGCTTGGGCTCAGACTCAGATTGCTACCCTTTTCCCAAACTTCCATTTGTCTTTAGCATACCAGAAGCTGCAAAGGGGAGAAGAACCCTCTAAGGTCCAGAAAGCACTTTAAAAAATATAGATATGTGGTCTGAGGTACAAATGGCTCCAAACAGTCAGGGTTGATGGTAACACACAAGGGAGTTATCAAATGCCTTCAAAAGTAAGGAAAACTCAGTAATACTGCAGTTGTAACAGGCTGTTACAATATCATTAACAGGTAGCACTTGTCATTAGCACTGGTCTTAAACATTAGCTGCCCTCACAAATGCAAGAATAGAAATAAAATAAAAGAAAATAAAATAAACCCCATTTCCCTCCCCTCCCCTGTACTAATCATCAAGAGAGAAAAAAATACACTTGAATTTATCTATCCAGTCTCAGTTTGCTTTCTCTTCCTTAGTGTAGGCACATTCAAGGAATTCAAAAGTTTTGTAAACCAGTCAAGGCTTCCTGGGGATCAACTAGTATTTAATGAGCTCCACAAACTTTTGCAGTTATTCTTTGCTTTCTAAAGAACAGGTAATTAATCCATTTTCTGTACTATCAGTGATATAAGACAGTGGAGATTCCAGATTTTCTCATTTATACTGTCAAAACATGACTTGTGCCACTAGTTTCTGTCATTTTGTGTTTACTAGTAGATTCTCACGCCATGAGCCATCAGCATACTCATGTTAATTACTAAGCCTCTTCTCCTGGTCACTCTTAGAATATCTAGCTTTATGGCTGTAGTTTTTGTTCTGAGAGCAATGTGCTTTCTTTCCGTTATTGGAGATGGGGAAGAAAAGCATCTTCTAGATGAATTGACTAGCAGAAGTAGAGATGAAAAAAAAAAAAATCACTTGAACTGTCAAGGACCTCTGTGCTTCCTGACCCTTGAGTAAGTAAAGCTCTTTTGGTGCCTTGCTGGGTTGAGAATCAAGGTCGTTTTCCTTTCTGCAAATTGAAGTGCTGTAACTCTCTGTTGCTAAATGATCCATGTCAATTACATTTTGCTTGAGTACATATTTTCCCTCAGTTCAATTGCAGGATACTGTAGTTAGTATGGTTTCAAATTCAGCTTTTGACTGGACAAATAAGTCTGACTTACTTGCGGTCAATATTGTCAATACATAACAGCTATCTACCTTGCCTTACTTGACAGTCTTCTCCATTATTTCCCTTTCATGAAATATTCTTGTGGAATAAAACTAATGTTAAATGAAGAAGAGATAAATGTTTTTTAGTTGCCTTATATATGCAGACCAAAGTGACAGTACGGCCTTCTGGTTTTATTGCAAGTGGTTTGAAAACAAATTTTACTTGTGCTACCAACAGTAGCATTCAAATAATCTAAAAGCGTTATGATCACAGTTTCTATGCTAAAGAACTTCACCATGGCTATAATCTACCTGTTGACTAACATATTATATGTTTAGTGTAGGAACAGCTGCAAATGAGAATGCAGGGAAAATTCCTTTCCCCTTTGAGATATTATTTCTTGCAACTGAGAAGGAGAACTGTAGGGTGCTCTGACTCAGTTGTTTCACCTATATCTGAATCACATTACAGATCAGATTAACAAATATAACCTGTGAGTGATGCAGCAGCTTGTGAAATTTTGAAGGAAGAAGAAATTCTGCTTAATACATGTTGTTCATATTAATCTGAAGTTCAGAGATTTAGGTAGAATATTTTTTTCAGTGATCATTGCACTAGTGATTTCTGTAAAAAAATTCTAAGTTTTTTTGTTTGTTTGTTTGTTTTTTTGTTTTTAGTATTATGTAGAATAAAGATAAATCTCACTCTACATCCCAAGTTATTCCTAGAATGAAAATTATTTAAGGATCGATATTTTTTGTAATATTTTTGTAACCAAAGGCTGACACTGGCCATTTTAATAATTTGGAAATTTAGGGAACTTAGGCAATACAAGTAACTAATGTTGCTTGTTTTTTTTAATATAATATGTATATATCCTTAGTATAGGAATAGAGAATGCATTAAATAAAACATTTAAAGCTAGGTTGTTTTAATTGGGTTTTTTTATTTATTTGTAAGTGCCCAGGTGTAGTTATGATCATCAGTCTAAAAGCAACCAATCTTGCAGAAATATCAGGTCTTGTATAAATAAAAGAATTATTTGCTTTCTTGAAAACTACAGTAAATGATTTCTTGTCTCTCTGAATGTGTTTTCTATGCAAGTCAACCTCATAGACTGCGATACTTGTCTACCATACTCAAGAATAGCTGTTTGAAGAACAGAGCAGATTGCATCTATGTATCAGCATCTTTGATTGTTGTTCTTTTATTTTACGTCTTCATCAGTTGTTTCCTTAAAAATATTTGCTTTTAGGTTTTTTTAACCATCCTTCTTCCTCATTAGTCTGACTCTGTCCTACCTTTTAAGACTAATGTTCTTCCCTTTCTGCTTTAGACAGACGCCACACAGCTGTTTACCTGTGTTATCTAGCAATAAAGTAACGCTATTACTTTATATACCATCAATATTGAGCATACAGTAGCAACAGTGTTAGTGCAATGGGATGCTACTGGGTAAAAGACAGTATAGAAAAGTGAAAAAATATTCTTCGGGTCTTTGTCTCTTTCTTGAGACAAAACCATGTGTAGTGGAGTGATGGGAGTTTCTTAAACAACGAAGTGGCAAAATCAAAATTTTGAAGCCCATCAGAATGAAGGGAAGAGTTTCACGCTTCAGAAAAGTAAGTTGTATAGATGACACCTGCATGACAACAGGAAATCCAGACTATGTGCCTGAGGTTTGAAAAAAGAGCAACTTGAAAAAGAAAGAGAAACTAGGGTTTCATCAGATATAAAAAATATTACAATATCAGCATGATAACGAGAATTCTTTGTTTTAAACTGTTCTTTGTTGGAATAAATAAGGTTGTTCTGATTTTTCTGCAGGCTGTCCCTAAGGCAATCATCCTCACAGATGCACAACAAACACCTATCGGGAATACTTTTTTATTGCCATCCAGGTTACTAGAATAAAGTAGCATTATTCACTGCTCAAGAGGCAAATATATGTATTGCTGTCCAAAGTTAAGAAAACCTGGATATTAGCGCACAGTGCTGTACAAAATCTATTTTCTTCATGCAAGTAAAGCATTAATGCATCCTTTGCAAATGTCTCCTCTTGTGAATGGATACACTGTAAAGACAGTCACAGAATCACAGAATTGGCCAACCTCCCTGCTTGTGGTTGGGAGGGACCACAATGGGCCATCTGGTCCAACCTCCCTGCTCAGGCAGGGTCATCTTAGAGCACATTGCACTGAAATACATCCAGATGGTTCTTGAATATCTCCAGTGAGGGAGGCTCCCCAACCCCTCTGGGCAATCTTTTCCAGTGCTTGGTCACCTACACAGTAAAGAAGTTCTTCCTCATGTTCAGGTGGAACTTCCTGTGCATCAGTTTCTGCCTATTGCCTCTTGTACTATTAGTCAGCAGCACTGAGAAGAGCCTGGATTCATCCTCTTGACACTCCTCCTTTAGATATTTATACACATGATGAGGTTCCCTCTCAGTCACCTCTCCTCAAGGCTGAAAAGTATTGTATTTCATACAACAGTAGTTAAAAAGGGGAGGAGTGCCCAAGACATATCAGAATTTAGTCTCTCAACTACAGAACTCATTCTTTGTGCCATGATATGCGTTATATGTGGAGTCAAAAGAGCTGCATGTATCTTCTTGCAAAATCTGACATTACTCTGGAGATTAAGGACTAGAGGAATCTATGTGTAGTTTATAATTTCAGAAAACATTTGTATAAAACATACAATCATAAGTCTTGAGAAGAACTGTAAACACAAAAAATTTCAGACTTGAGAAAAGCTGGAGAATCTGTATTTAACTGCTTTTGGCAATGAAAACTGCTGTGGAAAAAGAAGGAGCATGAACCATCAAAATTTGAGAAATAGATTTTTGTAGGTGAGAAACTGTCTTCACCCATTTTTGGACTACAGATCTGTGTATCTGATTGTCAAGAGGATGAAGACATTTCAAATAGATATGTCCTGAGAGTGCAGGCAGAGCTGTGACCTAGAGTAGGCTCCAGGATGTGTTTCGGAGAAAGTGAGTGTACTGTAGAGAGTCGTGTTACCTTACTTTTTCTCCCTGTGAATCTGGCCTTAATAACAACTATTTTAAGAAGCTCTTTGCAAAAAACCTGCTTTGTTATGCTCATTTGTAGTCCTGGAAAAAGGAAAAAAATGAAGAACTGAGGCAGTGATTTTCAGAATAGGAGGCATCAATCACAAAACATGGTCTGCCCACCCTCTTCTCTCTTTGGCATTGTATATTATATCAAAGTAATTTGAGACTACCATAATAATAGCTCAAAGATAGGCAGTTTTCACTAGCTGAAAATCTTGTTATTATAATATTATAAGGCATGGACATTACATGGACAATCTTATGAGTACATAATCAGTGGATGCTGGGCTTGGGGAGTGAACGAGAGGCTCTGTGGGACTTAGTTGCTGTCTAGGATTAAACAATGACAGAGGGTTAGTTAGAATAAACATGTTTCCTTGCTTGGAATAAAATAATTTAGTATTAGTTTCATTAAAGTGTAATTTCATGGCAGTCAGTGCTTGAACACCACGTGGATCTTTTTGAGTAAAAATGATGAGTTAGGACAGTCAAAGGAATACATGGATAACAAAGTAAATGTTCTCCTCAGAATTTCCTCGGTTACTGGAATGTATTTATGCAAAATACTTTGGTTGGATAAGCCTGGGCAGAGTTGGAAATGTGGTGTACCTAAGTTTCAGAAGATGACTAGGTATCCAAGATGCATCTAACACGTAAAGTTTGTGTCCAATGTAATTTGGAAGGCTGGCTACAACATTACCATACTAGAAATTGAGTACAACTATTTCTATTAAAGACTATTTGAAATGAATAATAATACAGTTCCTCTGTTTTTTCAGAGGCTATTTCGTAGTTTTTCACTTAATGCACAGCACCAAGTGGTGAAAAATGACAGCTGAAAGCAATGACTACAGTTCTTTATATGTTTGCTTCATTTTTCTTTCAGCTCACATCCTGAAAGAGGGAAAATAATGCAGATTTTTTTTCCTCCAAGATTAGATTTCAAGCAGAAAATTCATGACTTGCTAAAAAGGCTTTGGTTAGATCACCACTTCTATGGATTCATGTCAACATTTGATCTATCAAATTTATTTGCACAACGGATGATGAAAGTAAACTCTGAACTTGCAAAACCATGTTATTAGGAAGTGATTATATTAATTAGACCATCAGATGTCATGTTTTTCTGCTTCACTTATAATGGATAAATTCGATCAGCTTTGAAGATAATAGAAGACTGTATAATGTGCAAGAAGACTCCTCCTTTCTTTCTTTGCTAAAATTGAAATGTACATATCATGTAAAGAACAAGGTTTTAGAGAGAGAAAGGACCTACATGTTATTCAAAAGGCCACATGCTGTCCAGAACAGGATTTATTCCTAATTTTTCTGTAGCTTATGGTCCTTTTTGGCTCAGATTTATGATATGAGTAAGATGCAGCTATACTGGCTGAACTGAATGCCTGAAATTGTAATCAAATGTACAACTAGTGAGAAAAAGACATACTAAAGATAGAGAAAAACAAAATATCAAGGCCTACATGCTCATCCTAGCAACAACTTATGAGAGAAACCTGTTCTGCAAACACTAGCCTAAAATATCCATGCTTTGTTCCCTGTTTGTGAATTGTTTATGAGTTTTGGTGGCTGTACTTTGGAGGTGGAAAATAAAAAAATCCAAAGAATAATTCTTTAACACATGTGTGCATTACAGGTATGGTAAGAGGAAAAAACCACCCAAACCCTGCAAATCCCAAAATAAAACCACTCCCTTTACATTCAGTGCAATATTGAGCACGTATAATGAAAGATGAAAATGCTGCAAAAGTGCAGAACACCATGTAATTATTTTCTCAGTGTGGTGGTTATTCTGAGTAAAAGCAATACATGATAATCTTACTACTGTGTTGTGAGGGTTTTTTAAAAGTTCTAATAGAAAGCCATTTAGGTAAGAGGCTTACTTTACCTCTGTAATTATAAATCTCATGAAAGGGTTTAATATTCCTATTCTAAATTTTGAAATCATAACCCTTGCAAACTTGCTGATCGGTAGCAATCAACTGATGCCTTTAGAGCTGTTTAGTCATGAATGTCTAAGGAATGTTCAAGATTATTGACAATAATCTGCAGCTGGTAATAAAGCCTTAATAAGGCTATGTACATTTAAGAAGTGGATGCACTTGATTGGATTTCTTTTTCACATACAGCACACATTTTTGCTGAAACTGTAGGCCAAGGCTAAGCGCACCTAAAAATTTATTAGATCAAGACACCTGAAACACTGTCACTGCCCTGAGCATACACCAGATGAATTAAATAACACATCCCACATAAACCAAGTTGGCCTAAATGTCTTTTCAGCCTCTGTCTCCAGCTAGTTCTGGATAGCCTGGGAAAGCAAGGTGTAGGGGGGAAGGTGCTGATGCATACTGAGGGGGGTAGGGCTGGATTACAGGTATACTTCAAGCAAAGGTAAATGCTACACCTATTGAGAGACAGAGAAATGTCCTAATCTGCAGTTAGAATAAGTGTTATCTAACTTCCAATGCTTCAAGAACAGGTATTCACCCATGCTCTTGTTGACTGATGTTGATATCTTTTTCCATTCTGTTTATTTTCTAAACAAATATATGATCCTCTTCTGGTCAGGCTCTGACACTTGTATCAGTCGATGCTCAAAATCCTGGTGAGTTGATGAAGAGAAGCTTGGTGCTGCTCTTTCAGCAAATGCTCTGACCCTTTTGGAGAAATGTCTGTGTAAAGGAAATATTTGAGTAACAGAGAAAACAAAGTCTGAGCCACTTTTTTTCTTATATAATTCTTCATTTGCCTCCCACGTTTATTTAAATTTCATATTTTTCCCAGTTTGACATAGTCAATGGTATTCTTTTCATCATTCACCACCTCAGAGAAATGTAATTTTTTTTAGTGAAGTGTTAGCTTTGGCTTTAATTCTGTTCATGTTTTCAATCACATATATTCATTCAATATCCATGTTTTCATTCACAAGCTCAATTCTATGAAGCAATTTGCAACATGTGCATATTCCTCCATTTGCCCCTTACAGAAGTATCTATTCAGCCAGATTTACTTTCTTGCTTCATATACTGAATAGGAATGGATTTCTGAATTCTTGCTGTTTCATGCTCACCATTTCAACTTTTGCAGCAGTACATACAATTCTTTTCTGTTAGCTATTCAGACTTCTGTTTCAGATATATCTGTTGTCAATGGGGTTATTTTTGGTATTAAAACACGCTATTTCCATTGGAAATTGAGAATGAAAATTTTTGCTTTGCACACATACCTACATCTCCACATCCATTTCTTCAATTTATTGCTGCATTTCATTTTAAAACTTGTTCAGTATTTTTCAGTAGAAAAGTAGATCATAGGGCTCAAAGTAAGAAAAAAGTTGAATGAGAACTCAGCAGGTCATCTTTACCAATCCCCTGCTCAAACCAGGGCTAGCTTCACAGTTAGATCAATCATGGAAGGTGTCATCCAGTTGAGCTTTGAAAATCCTCCTGGGCAGAGGTTTCAGAGTCTCTGTCAGCAACCCCTTCCTGTGCTTAACCTATGTCACTGTGAAGAATTATATTCTATTGGAATTCTACTGATGTCCTTTTTTTTTTTTTTGTTAAAACTAGTTGCTATTCATAGTGGAGATTAGTGAATCATCATTATTTATGATCATTATCTTCTGCACTTCCAGGAACTCCTTGCATCTCAGAATTGGTACAGATGTAGGAAGCCTTTTGAGTGAATGCATCACTTGGTGCAAAATATTGGCCTACAAAAAGGTTCAAGGGTTTGCTGGATCAGTAGCTGGAATTCATATTAATTTAATCGAGTTTTTCTTCAGAAAGTCCTTAGCAGTTTTGTGTAAGTGAATTTAACATTTGTCAAATTTCTAATGTGGCATACACAAAGCCTGTGCATTTATTAGGTTAGTTTTCTTGAATGTTAATGTGAAGATATTAATGTCAGTGGGAAGATGAAGATGTGGTACGAATGAATGAATTCCGAATGATAGAGGGCTGTCATTTGGACATGAATCAAGATTGATCAAAGAGACTCTAAGTTTTCCCTAGTCTTAAGGGAATCAAAAAGGGAAAAGTGCGGCATATCACTACCCACTCTCACGCTAAACAGTCTCCCAACAGAGTTGTAATAGGAGAAAACATCAATGTAGAGCAGTATGAATGAGTTACTGAGGCAGAGTCCTCACTAGGGAAGGTTTAAGTAAGGCATCCCCTTGCTTTTTTATTATTCCTCTTTTTATTTCTTATTACCAGCAAACCTGCTATTCAAAGCCAAATTTGCCTTTATGTTTCTATTGGAAGAGACAGATACTAAATTAAATTGTAGTTATTCATAAGAACATAATTTTTTGTATGTTCAATATTTGATTTTTAAAATAAATTTTTAAAATAAATTTTTATTTGCTTCTTTTCATCAGTAGCTTATTAGATAATCTAGATATATCATTTAGCAGATAAGTCAGATAAATGCAATTTACATGATCTTGTGATTACTGCTGCAGTTGCTGTGACTAAAATGACAACTTTCTGCAACAGAACAAAGTAGTTGGTGCTATTTTTGCCATCTTCATGATGAACAAATGAGTCTACCCTCGAAGAGGTCATCACTCCTGTTGGGAGGTTATTGCACTTTTTGTTCTTTGCAGAAAAGTCTTATGTCTGAGCAAATACTACCTCACGGTACTACGTAAAAACAACACCAGCGGGGCTCTGAGTCACAGACTTTTCTTTACTGATTTTATAAACTCTCTAATGATGATGGCGCAATGAGTTTCCAGCTAATGGAGCTTTAATTGCTAGCACTATTTTGGGCTCATTTCTCCATTTGTAAATAGCTATCTCTGCCCCACTTACTGCTGGATTCTTCTCTGTGAAAATTCATCTCCAGAAATCCAGACTAATTTGAGGATCAGAACTGAGCTTTGTGGCTGCAGCACTGAAGCACACTAACTCCAGAAATGAAACTGAACACATCATTACTTTCAGATATCTGCAATCCTGAAAATACTGAAATCCTGAAAATAAAGGTGAGTTCAGAACACTAAAAGTAATTTTACAGGGAATATATCAGTTCTATTAGTCCATGGGATTTATTCGTATATGAAATTACTGTAGTAAGTGCCATTCATTTGTATTGAAGAAATGATATTTTATTACATGAGATTTATTTCTTAGAAGGGGAAAAATGAAGCTTGATATGAATGTATATATGTGCTTTCGAAATGCAGTTATGGAGTAGTGGTTAATTAGCTTGTTTTTTTAGATTTATGAAAGAAATAAAGAAAAATATTTGTATGTAAAATTAAACAGTATGAAGAGTTTTAGCTCAAATTATTTGTGTATGAATTTAAAGTAGATTAGCTAAACAACTAATTCGTGAATGGATGCTTTTAAGAAGAAGTAAAGAGGTTCAAATTTTGCCCACACTGAGTGACATTGTATGTAAATAAACCTAAACACCATTTTAGCTCTTAGTGGAAGTTCAAACAAGATTGTAATGCAGTTTAAAGATTCAGTGATATTTTTCCATGTAGCTGAAGTGTTTGAGTGCTTGGTGTCCTGTACTTTGCTAAATTTACTGGAGCTATGGGATTGAAAAATTATTAAAAATATCCAGCCTCAGAATGGAAGAATTTTACATCACAATTTGCTTGTACGATGACCATATACTGTCAGGTACAGTATAAGGTTTTACAGATATGTCTGTATGATGCCATACTAGTAAATCCTGAAGAAAAGGAGTTGAGCTTTCTGATGGGTGATCATGAATTGCCTGTAAATATGATGATATTTGTGTTAGCCTGAGCCAAGAGTCATAGTTCTTCACCTTGAATTCAGTCATAGAATATTTATGCACATTGGATCCTTATATGCCTTTAGAAATGGACACCAAAAATTGTTCAGAATGAAACTGAGTTCATTATTTCATAGAACTGCCATAAAGAAGACAGTAAGAACTCCCTGTAGCGTGGACCTGATAAGCCAGTAGAAGTTTCTGGAGATTTATGTATGCCAACTGACTTAATAACTGTACTCTCATCATCAGTTGTCAAAGGGTGACAGCTCCCAGTAGACATCTTGGCTGTAATGAGCTCTTGGCTAAAGTTTGATTTTTGAATTGGGAGTATAACTGTGCAGCTTGCTGCTCTGATGCTTGGAAACCTTTCCATTTCTTCTATACATGAATTTTCCCCTCCACAACCATTTGCTCACAAGCCAGCAAAGTCTTCTGTCTCAGTTCTTCTTTTATCTGTTTAATTTTTGATCCACACCTCTTTCAGCATTTGTGCTGTCAGTCTGAGCAAGCTTTGCTGCTTTTGGTCATTCCTTTACGGTAGCAAGGAGAAGCACAGAGTGGTGACATCCAAGTTGGTGTCGAGCAAGGGACTCTGGCACAGTACATCATTGGCAGGAGGCTACTAGTACTAAATACTAGTAGGTACATCTTTATGCTGCTGTGACTGTTTTGCTTCTGGTTTGAGGTTTCATAATTTGGACTTCTCCACACTGCAAGAAACTAAAGATTTATGATTCATCTTATCCACTGCTAAGCTTACCCAAACTTTTTCTGAATGACACTGCCTTACCATGATTTATTTTGCCCAGGAAAAAAGAGGGATTCTGTAGTATGTTACACTGGCCAGAGAAGAGTTCTGCATGGACTGTTTGTTCACACTTTGTTACCTACCTAAACTGCCTTCAGTGAGGTCAAACATTCTGGGAAGAACACAAAATTGACATTGCAAAATTATTAGCTTTTCAGTTGCACTCCAAGGCTTTTAAATCACAGGTAAATCTGTTATCTTTTCATGAATTTAGATTAATGATTTATGAAAGTGACAAGAGCTGGAGTTAAGTAATAAAATTCGGTGAAACTCTTCATAATATATGGGAAGGAAATTATATACCTTCATGCATCTCATCCTTTGAAAGGAAACACTTTACTTTCTGTAGTCTCTCCTTTCATTCAGACAGAAGATAAATGTGTTGCTTCATTTTCCAAGACTTAATAATTCATTACATTTGTTGGACTTACATGGCAATATTAAACACAGCAACTCATAACTTATGAGGGTTACTGCGGTTTCCTAGATAAAACAGGTTAATTAATTTCCTGAGGGGACTAATGAGGCTGTGCTTTTGGTATAATCAAGTTAATTTTCTGATTGTGAAGGTACAAATAACTGGACAAATAAAAGAATAGATCCTCTTAAAAAGCTGTTTGATTCTGTCAAGTGCTATGTTTGTTAATTACGTGGTTAATTTCATGCTAGCATTCTCTGTTCAGAAAGTAACAAAATTAGTTTACCTGGGTGAATTCACATCAGTACTGACTCCTGTTCAAAAGAATCGGCTGACACTGCTTAATGAGAAAGGAATACTCTATTTCCATGGAAAGTTTGAATCAATCAATTTTGTTTCCATGTGCTATTAAATTATCTGACTTTTTCTGATGGACTAAGAGAAGCCATAGCAGAAACTCATTAGTTCACACTGACAGACCTAAGAAAATATATCTTGATTGGTTTTACCTTCCAGTGTTGTCTTACAAAGTTAACTGAGATTTAGGGGTATTATATCAAAGTTCTCTAACATTTAAGTCTTTATGAATCTATGACAATCAAACAAGTTAAATTTTTCTTCAGAAGAACTAAATCTTTCCAAATACCCTTCCAAAGATTGGGATACATCTAGTAAGATATTTTTTCAGACTGACTAGATATTTAGGTACCTTGATTACTTTGATGAAGAACTTAATTTAAAGCAGCCTCCAGTATTTTAAGTGCAACATGACTTGAGAAGCACACCACTACATTTTCAATTCTTCTAATTTTGAGTAAGATCATAGTTTTTATGTTTTCACAGAACATAGAATAAAGAAATAAAACATCTACCTTAAAATCAATGCTGTAGCACAACTCATTTCCTAAAGAGTCAGCTTGTACTAAATAACACATAATAAATATTAAAATGAAATATATTATGACCAAAACTCATGTTCTCTCCTGTAGATAACAGATGTTCACAAATTAATTTTGCTTCTAAGATATGCCTCAAAAGCAAGAGGATATTTTAACATCTTAAATAAGATATAATTGCTGTCTAGGTTGTGGTTTTCTACACCTGTAGCCTCAGTCTCTTGCTTTTGGTGGCACTTTTGGAACTACAAGCATCAGTTTTAACACTATTGAAGTTGCTTCTTCAATTTACATGAAAACAAGTGGAAATATAATAGGTTAAGGAGTACTCTAGTCTTTAGAAAGAAAGGGGTATTTTTATCTGGACAACTGTAATCCTGCATGAAGTTAACATAAATTTAAAATAGCAAAAAATCTTGAAATTCCAACCAAAAGAACATATCAAGTTTTAAACCACAAGTTTTATAACACAGTTTTTTCTCCTATTGGTTAAAGAACAACAAAACCCTTGCTCTGACATATCTCCTTGCAAAGTACATCACTTAATATTACAAGGTTTTCCCATGGCTGGTATTTATATCCATTCTGCTGATATCATAAACACTCTCATATTCTCATTCTAGATTCTCTTTGGTTGCAGAATTAAACATATTTCACAGGCTTACTGCATTCTTTGTATTTTCTCAGAATGCAATTACCCAAGATAAGACTTTGCTTCTTCTTTTCATTTTGTTTAGTAAAAGACCAGTTTGTTTCTAGTAGGATTTTTTGATTTGAAAAGAAAGTTGTTGCACTAACTGAATTATAAATAGAAATTCAGTGAGATCTCAGAGTAAATAATGTGAAAGCCTGATAAAATAGTACCCTACTGTTTTAGGGAGGTAGAAAATTAAATGGCTCCTAAGTGAATCTCAAGAGGAAAACCATGCAAGAAGTATTTGTCCATACTTAGAAAAGCCCCAGTTAATATACTCAGGATATCTTGAAGGAAATACAAGGCACTTCCTTCTAAGACAGTTGCTTGTTCTTCTACAAGGAAGGACTCTGAAAGAGCTGACTGGGTTCCCACTCAGGGTGGAAACAGAACTTTACCTCTCTGACTGCAGTGCTTCACAACCTCTGGAGGTGACATCTTAAAAGCTCAATCAACTTTGGTTCATTGGGGTGAATACCAAGCTGCTCTATGAAGCTGAAGCCATTAAATCCCACTGTTTTCTTTTTCTGTGTCTTTTGTGATCCATGGCTGCCTCTTTCCGTTCAGTATGAAATTCACATTTATTAAAGCTTTGTTTACTTTGTGTCTCCAAAGAATATTTAATTTTCTTAATATGAGGGTGATAGAATAGTCTTACAAGTGTTCTCATATGGTTAACCACTGATTCTTACCCATATGACCTTAAACATGTAATATTATGTATTCTTCAAATTTAACCTAATTTAATCTACTTTAACCTACTGCTCTACTAATCTTTTAAATTTTGTACTGTTCTTTCAAGTGAAAGATAAGAATCTGAACTTCTGGTATCAATTATATGTATGTGTTGCAATGTCCTTTTAGTTTCTTATTCTACTGTACTATTGCCACTGCATCAAAATTTCCCACAGCAATCAATTTTCATTTCCATATTTATTCTTTTATAGTATTTTGATTTGTGACAGGCATTTCATTTTATGAATAGGTGTCTTCTGTTTGAATATTTCATATTTTATCTATACTACATGAATTAAACTGAGTCCTGTGTAAATGTCTGAATTTCAAATACAATGCAAGCTTATTATTGTTTGCTTCAACATTGTTACAGCTTAAAAGTGTTACAGCCAGTTAAATCTTCTGTTGATTTGAAATGACAGGCAGTTCTCATATTCATGAACTTAATAGGACATGTATGGTATAAGAAGACTCATGAAAGTTCTGTTATGGAAAATGTTCAGCATATGATTAGCTGTTTTTCTTAATGGTTCATGTGTTTACCTGGTTTTTCTCACAGTAAAATCATAGATTCTCTTGGAAATCCTGAAGCAAATATCTTTATGTCTGACAACAGCAAATTTTGTTGGATTACATTTGGAGATGTAAGGCTGTGATTTCACAGTACTCTTTCAGGTCATTTCTGCATTACTTGCCCATTTGTTTCCTAATCAGTAATAGGTTTCATGTAAAAGGATAGAAAAAAAGAGACCAGGAGGGATCTCAGTTTTAACCTGTGTACATTTTAACATGCCATTTTATAACAAGTTTTCATTCTAATGTTAACCTCTTGGAATATGCCTTTTATAGTTGTATCTCATGATAGAGAAGAAAGCTTTGGCATCACTGCTTGGATTTTAATGGCAGATAAATAAATTCTAGAATAAAAAGAGAAGTCAAATCTAAAATGTCAACACTCTAGGCTATGCCTTTAAGTTTGATGTTTCGAGCAAAGCTTCCTCAATTCCTTAGCAAGGAGAAAAGCTGCATGTTTACACCAGACAGAAAATAAGAGCAACAAGGATTTCCACCCTCAAGAAGCAGTGTAATATTTTCTAAAAATTTACTTAGGCTCTTGGCAATTCTTGTTAAAGTGCAACAGAAGAGTTTTGGGTTTTTTGAGATATCACAATGGGTTTGAACTTTCCAGATGACTTTTTTATATGCAAAATAATATTCCTTTTCCTACACGGATCACTTTATTGAACTTACCATTGTAGTGCTGTGAAATAAACAATTCTTTATTGTCTGTATGGATCTTAAATTACTTGCTTACACTATCTGTTCCTGGAAAAAAAGGAAATCAGCAAATCCTAAAAAATCATGAAACCTTGAAGCAAAACTTTTGAAGTAAGCAAAAAGATTTACATTATGTGACAATTTAAGGGTCAATAATATCCGAGTGTGGAATTACCCAGAGCGGTGATAACAGTTTCTCCAAGGCAAAACAGCAATATCAGATTTGTTTCATGAACAAAGGAATTTATGCTTTCCTAAGTATTTTTTTGAAAATTGATTATGTAAGTGTAAAGCTAACAGTGTTGATGCTGTAATTTATCAACTGGAATTATGTGATTGTGTCAAAACAAAACTTCCTAAGTACAATTTGAACTTATGGGCTTTCATTAGTCAAATGGAAGAATGTTGAGACCTGATGTTCTATAAATCAATGACAAATCTTTTGTAAAATGTCATCGACTTAATTAAAAATTGCACATTTTTAGTACCACTTTTATCTGATATTCGCAAATGTATGGAATGTCATGGCTTCTTTTTTAATCATCTGGGAAAAATAGTGATGTTAGTTAATAAAGTGGAAAGACACTTTGTTCTCAGGGGGAAACATTTTTTGGCTCACCAAAGATGATTGCAAGTCATGCTATCAGGATTTATTGACTTGAAGTCCACAAAAAATACAGGTTTGAATTATCTCTGCTGGGAATTGCTTTAAAGGGATATTATTGTTATTAAAAGTTGACAGATTTAGTCTGGGAACTGTACCCAAACAGAAAATTGTAGAATTACGTTGTTCTGACCTGCTGAGGTCTATTCAATTGTGATGACACTGATTATTAGATCTGCCTGTTCCTTTTTCTATGGTAAACTGCACACACTAAATTATACTGCAGGAAACTTGTAATGTTTTTCAAGATATCCAAATTACTGTTAAAATTATATATAATTTGCTGTATGTATTGTGGAGTTATCTTCCAGATTACTTGTTTCTACTGCAGAAGGAAAGTGTCTTGCTCACTTTTACTCCTGAAATCCCAAATTTTACATCTTTTATTTTTTAGTATAAAATTGCAGGCCTAAATCAATTAAACTTTTTTAGAAAAGGAGACTAGATACAGTAACTAGTGGCTGTATTTTGTTCTCAATGTTGAAATCAGTTGAAAGTAATATATTTTTATGAAAAAGACAAAAATACGAAAAATAAATCCATCAGAATCCATCAGCCTGTTCTATTGTGCTGCAACAATACTGCATCAAATTGCTTTGCAGATAAATGCAAAATAAGTATATATATGAAAAATGCTTCAAAAATGGTTAACCTACAGAATTGCAAATATATGCACTCCAGTTATTATTAATGAAAATATGTCTCATTGCAAAGATAATAATTTATCTAAACTCAGGGTTCATAGAAAAAAAAGAAGAGGATCGAGGATTTAAACTCCTTTTTTCATTAATTAAGAGGGATACAGCTACAACTACTACAGGGCTTCAGAAGTATCAGTGCTTATAGACATTTCTCAGTTGATTGTGGTCAGCTAGAACAAGAGCAAAAATGAAATGATTCCCAGAAAGGAAAAAAAAAATTGTTGTTGTTAAGAAATGATGAAAACCCCTGCAATACCTCACAAGATTAAAAATAACAGAAAGGGTCTTACTAAAAGAACTATTGTACTGTGAAATTAGTCCTAGTTTTTCATATAGATCATCCAGTTGTAGTAGCAAACTAGTGTTTTCTGAGATTATTTGATGAGAAATTGATAGAATGTGTTTAACAGAGAAATGTTATCTTCTGCAGCTCAGAAAATGAAATTTTGGATTAAAATGGTGTATCTGGGGCCTCCAACACCACAGAAGAACCAACAAAAAAGAAGAAAATATTGCCTCAATGTCCAGATGGAGATCAGACTCAAGTACTGTCCCTCAGGGGTCTGTATTGGGACCAGTTGTGTTTAATATCTTCGTCAGTGACATAGGCAATGGGATCAAGTGCACCCTCAGCAAGTTTTGAGGTGACATCAAGCTGAGTGGTGCAGTTGACACACCTGAGGGACTGGATGCCATCCAGATAGACCTCAGCAAGTTCGAGAAATAGGCCTTGTGGAATTCATGGAGTTCAACAACCCCAATTCTCCCAGCCTGTACTCACAGGAGAGGTGCTTTATCCCACTGATCATCTTCATGGTCCTCCTCTGGACTCACTCCAACAGGTCCCTGTTCTTCCTGTGCTGGGGCTCCCAGAGCTGGATGCAGCACTGCAGGTGGGGTCTCACCAGAGCAGAGCAGAGGGGCAGAATCCCCTCCCTCTGCTGCTGCCCACACTGCTTTGGATGCAGCCCAGGACATGTTTGGCTTTCTGGGCTGAGTGCACATGGCTGGGTCATGTCCAGCCTCTCATCCACCAGCACCCTCAAGTCCTTCTCAGCAGGGCTATTCTTGATTAGTTCATCCCCCAGCCCCTCTTGATACCAGGGGTTGTCCCCACCCAGGTGCAGCACCTTGCACTTGGTCTGGTTAAACCTCATAAGATTCCCGTGGAATCTCATGGACCCACTCATCAAGCTGTTGAGATGTGGTCAGTAATGAGTAGGAAAATGAGAACAAAACATGCCCTGTTAAGGGAAATGATGTATCTCTGGGAAATACTTAAAATTAAAAATACCACGCAGGTCCTTTTTAACATAAGTGTTGCATATGTTGGGGCTTTACCTGGGGCACAGATTAATCATTATCACATAATAATATACTATAATATAACAATATAAGATATTAATATAATATAATATAATATAATATAATATAATATAATATAATACAATGTAATATAGTATCGTATATTTAATAATTATAACAATTATAATAACTGCA
>VWZW01005522.1:261772-321997 GCA_013397115.1 Edolisoma coerulescens
TATAATATACATTATTTTAATATAATAAATGAAAACTAAAACCCAGTATCTTTTGGCTTAAAAAAATCAAGGTCACAGGTAATGCTCATGCTTCCTTTTGCTTCTCTGTTACATGTGTCATGGTTTCAGGACAGAACTCAAAGGGAAAATACAAGACCATGCTCTGGCCACGTGTTTGCTCTCAGTGGTCTGCTTATGAGTCATTAACATTATATATTGAAATCACTTAGGAAAAAATCACAAGCACTGGAAATTAGAAAAAAACCATCTGAGATATTTGCCATCATAAAACTAGTTATTGAACACTATCTTCAACAACTGACCCATGTACATCCCCCTGGATTTACCCTTGCTGGTACCCTTCAAGCAAGGAGGCATGCTACAGCTCCTGAATTCCTGAAGCATATGTTTCAAAAAGCACATAATCCAGAAAGAGTAGCATTTTTATCTTTGTTTAGAAGGAGCTGGTTATAGTGCTTATTTGTTGTACTTCACATAAGGCTCATTATCAACATCAAATGCTTGTAAAAGCAAGATGAAAGGAAAAAACAAGCATCTTTCTTCTATGACAACCTGGTGTTTAACTTTATGTACCAAATCTTTATTGGATAGAAATCAACAGAGTCCTATTACAATCTGTTGAACTATATGCCTTTCAACAATTAAAGCTGTGAGACCACATCACTGAATTAAATATTTTTGTGTCTTTCTCTCTTTAATTTCAGTTTATTTTCTACTAATATTTTCTTCCAGGTGCAAAATGTGCCACTCCACAATCAGTTTTCTTTTAAAACTTCAGCTTCATTTTAATCTTTTATACCTTGCTAGAAACTTATTTATTACATTGTATAAATGAAATAGCATCTTCAGGATTTCTCTTCCTCTAACTTTTAAATGTAGCAATAAAGCAAGTTTCTTATAGTGTGGCTAGACATTTGTATGTTTACTACTTAAAGTTCTATTACACTCCCAAAATGTGATGTACACATATTCTCCTCTTAGCAGTAATCCACTTTTCTGTTACTACAGTCCTTGTCACAGTCACTCATCTAGTGTACTTTTTTTTTTGCATTGCCAATACCAAAACCAGGAAAATGTGTAGGTTAAAATCACTAAGCAATATATCAATTTGCCATAGCTATCTTTATTTATGTTTTTCAGCAATTTGATGAGCAATCAGCTACTTAACAGTAAAACTTTAGGCACTTCTACATGCATGTGACAGTTGTCTGATTTAAAATTTTAATGCAGCACCTTAAAATCAATTCTCTGCTGTGCTCAGATTTTAAGGTTTTTTTTTAGAAGAGTGGATAAGGACACAATGGATGTAATATGATGGTGAGTCCATAACAGCAAGATGCTGGTGAGCCAAAAAATGTTTTTATCTGCTGCAGCTTGTTTGTTCCAAATTCTCTAGTTACACCTACATTAAGGAGTGTCTTGTAAAAACTGGATGTTTTCCTCTGGATTTTTTTTTCTGTCTGTATTCTCATGTATAACTGATAGTCAGCTATGGCATTTATTAAAAGAAATTCTTATCTCTTAAGAAGAATCATTTCCATTCCTGGAATTTTGTGCATCTACCTTTAGGGTGGGTGATTTTTCTTTTCCTTACATAGAACCTTTAAAATGTAGATTGAGTTATAAAATTAAAATAGATTCTGTGGATATGTACAGAAGTGGAAAAAAACCCAAACAAAACCCAACACCTGGAGGATGTCTAATTTACTTATCCTTTTGCTGAAGTCTGTTTTCATTTCCGTGTCTGATGCAGAAGGAAAATACGCATGGTGTGTAACTAAACATTTTCTCTTAATCTAGAGGTGGTTATTGCAACTTTTTAATTCATTGCATAAAAATAACTGCAGGAAAAAAAGTCCTTCGACTTGACTGAATTCAGAAGACAACGGAGAACTAAGTTCATCTAAAGCGAAAAAGACAGTATCACTTTGGTTTCAATGCTGAATCTACCTCTGTCTGCCTATTTGTTTTATTTACTTTTGTGCTAGTCTAAAGTATTCTGTACGAAAGATTAGTTGATACAGGGAAGGAGAGGGGCAGAAGATCCACATAAAATCATTGGTCACATAGTAACAAATGCCCTTGTGACTGACGGATATTGACTCTAGCAGGTAGAAGGAAACATACAATAGCATGCCGGTGGAGTAGCATATTTTCTTGGTATCTGTGGGTATTGTATTGCTGTCATATTGTGCTCCTGCTAAAAGAAAGCAGTGAGTGTTTGTCATGTGTCTTGAAGTGTTCTCCCATTCAGAATTGAATTCTCAGTCCTGAACACTTTGATTTCATGTACCTATGGTGACAAATAAAAAATATTTGGGTTTGGTTTGTTTTTATTTTTTTTTGGTTTTTTGAGGTTTTTTTAGGTAGGAAATATTGATGTGTTTTTTTTAAAAAAAAACAGTCCACAAATAACTATTACACAATATCTGAAAAAATCTTGGAAAATACTGTGACCAAGTTGTCTATCTTCTTGTCTCTATAGACAGCACTGTGCCAGTAAAATATATTCTTAAGAGAATCAAAAAGGCATAGTAACTGTATCTATACTTTTACCTCTGATTTTCATAAATATTCGAACTCAGGGTTTATATATGAGCACTAATCTGTTGATCCATACTTTAATTACTATCCCTTGAAACAGTGAAGTAGATCTGAGCATGCTAGCAAATAAACTTAATTGATTTGAAATTTTAAACCCACAGAAAAAGTTCTGCAACAATGTTCTTCTATTCAGATTCTTCTTGTGAATGCAATCAGGGAATAATACTTAAAATTTCACACGATGCTTGATGTCCTTTTCATCAGCCATTTTCACACATTTGAAAAAATTAAATAATCAAATACCAGTGATGCAACAGAGATATTCCATTTACATTCACAAGCTTTAACTCGTCCTGGTTTATTGCTGGCAGATGTTCTTAACAAGCAGGCCAAAATTGCAAACATTCCCCCTTCTTATAGCATTATTTCCTTTTAAATTTTTTTTTTACTATAGTATTGACCCAATATATAAATTTTATATATTATCTCCAGTATATTGCAAGACTATGATCCCAAATGGAATTTCAATAAGAATATTTGAAATGGAAAATCTGGTCAACAGTGTGTTTGTTTCAAAAATATTATACACAGGGATAAAATGAAATTTATTTTCCCAGACATATGTGAAATGTCTGTATTGCAATCACTGATGTTTGAACATTTATGTTTTGTACTTCCTTATATAAGGTGAATGTGAGTAAATGAGTTGTAAAATGGGAGTAAACAGGTATATGGAGTATCACTTTTCTTCAGCAACACAACCCTAAAGTAAAAGCCAGGCTCTTTAAAATTCTTCTCTTTCAAATTATCTTAATGACTCAAAAATTAAAAAAAAAAAAAAATTAAACGTTGTTTCAATGTAGCATTTTAATATTATGGTTAATTAAAAGACATATTGTTGCATTTACACTACCACTACAAAGATGGATGAGCATTTTCAGAGTAACTTACAATTAATCACAGACATTCTTTGATGAATCTTTTTCATACAGCATGAGATTGTGCTTTCTGAAGCAGGGAGGTCCTTTATAATGAGTTTTTTTTACCAATCCTTTGAAATGACAGAGCGCTCAGTCATTTTATTTTGGCAATTTTTCAGGTGATTTTATAAGGCTAAAATGTTGACCTTTAAGTGACGTTAACACTTCCAATTATTGAGAGAGGGTCTTAAATTGTTCACTAACAATGTTTCTTCCTCAGCTTATACAGCTGAAGCTAGAAAATTGCCTGGTTTGCCAATTAGAGGTGTTAATACAACAGAAAGAGATGAACAGAGTGAAGACACTGTAAATGTGATTATAGGTGGTGGATAACAGTGCCTGCAAATAAGGCTGTGAAATGCTTTCAAGTGTAGCCAAAATGGTTTGCAGCTTTAAGACTAAGTGTAGAAAAAATTGTTCTCCTATTGTGAAAATGCTGTCTTTTTTTAGGTAGTGTTGCAGTCCAAGGAGAAACTTGAAACCCTGCCAGGAGACAGCCTTTGCAACTTTTGCTACACTTGTTAAAGCACCATCATCATTAATCAAATTTGCAATGATAAACAGACCACCATTCTGAATGTTTTCCTGGACCTTAACAGTTTAAATATTGGACTGCTGTGTCCATACTGATCCCGTAAAAGATTTCTTAGTTCACTGTGCTAAAAACTCCAGACAGCCCAATGTTGTCTACTGCTCTAGGAGATGACAGCAGGAAAACATATCCCTCAAGTGTCTGCTCTGAGAGGAAAACCATCAAGTTCTGAACCTCAGATCAGTCTTCCCAATTAACCAGAAGCCAGATACTTCAGGTGAGTTAGTGTTTCTCAATCTGTGACAGTCACTAAAGTGGCAGAAGGTACTTCTTAAAATTATTGTTACATTCTGGCACAAAAAAATGCCAACCAAAACCAAAAGATCTATTGCTCTGCTTACCACCAGGGACTTTAAAAATGGAAAGAAAATTAATGGAAAGGGAAAGCTAATTTTACTTGATTGTAAGTAAAAGCATTTTTAGCAACATCACAGAGGATGGCCCCTGCTGCCACCTCAATCCTTAAAAGGCATTGCAAGAGTTAGAACTGAAAAAAAGTTAATAAAATAAAATAGACGGAAAGCTACATGCCATAAGGCAATCCTCCCTGATGTTCTAGCAACTGGCTCAGCCTAATTCAAGGATTGCACCAGGTCTAAACCTTAGAGCAGGGTGTGGACAGGGCAGGACCCAGGAAGGGAGGGAGGGGGTTGAGAGGTGATGCAGTGTCCAGCATGGGCACGTCATGATGGAGGGGTTAGGCTGCTTAAAGAATCATCATCACAGGTACTGTGATGGTTTTAAAAGCAGGTTTTATTATGAATTTGCAAAAGTGTGACTTTGTGACAGAGCTCATTGCCGAGGTTCACTCTATTAATTACTTCTCGAACCATACACAGGAAAATGAGATTAGAATCAATTTAGAATGAGATACATGGAGAACAGAGATACAAAAGGGCAAGAGTGCAAAGGATACAGATACAAAAAGATGAGGGTGCAAAACAGTTTAGTAGCATTTAATCATTGATCAGTTTACTATTTATAATGTGATTCAATGAGATTTGCTATAATAGTGACTTAATGATTAACAATTACAAAACTCATGCCATTATCAATTCACATGCAAACACACAGGCACAGAGATGTTAAAAAAACATGTAGATGTGGTGCTTAGGTTGCACGGGTTGCCACAAATGAGACTATTGATGTCTCCCACAGGAGGCATCTGCAAGTAGCAAAACCACAGTCCAAAAGTGAGGAACTCAACCTTGTCTGTGAGGGAGAAGTGATTTACCATAATTCTGCACGTGCATGAGATTAGAATTTTTTGAGAATAATTATGAAAGCATGCTTAGCAAATTTGTAGGTATTTATTAACCCTTTTCAAGTCCCTAGGACCATGGTTTCTGTGTTGCTAAGTTGATGTTGAACCTTATCCTCTGGCTGTAGGTTATTTATGTGCCATTAAGAAATCAATAAAACACTTCACTTCTAATTTTGTTTAAGCTGCATGAACAAAACACTTTTCCCATAATCAGAATTTCTTTTATGTCTTCAGCAGTGGTCCAAAAGTCAGGTAACAGCTTAGTTTGCACAGCAGCAAGGGTGGATGTTCCTTGGAAATCACATGGTTTTGATGGAAAGTATTTTGATGCCAATCCATGGAACTACTTATTGTCAGGCAGCTTTTCCTAAAATATGGGAAATAACACACAAATAAGAATCTTCAAAGAATATTAATCCAAATCGCAAAGCTGAATACTCAAAAATTACCATAATGATAAAAAAGCATTATATAATACATTCTAAATATTAAACTAATGATAAAGACTTAAATAAGCAAAATAACAGAAAGTATTTTCTAACATAGTGACCATAACTTGACCCGCTTAACCCATCTATTCTTCTTATGGGAGGAATTCCGTTTCCTTATGGCTATTAACCAGCATTTTAAAAAATCTATCATAACATGAAACAAAAATTCCCTTTAAATAATAGTTACACTCCAGAAGAGCATTTGATGAAAGTCTAGTCAGCTCAGTGCCTTGAACATAAACTTGAATGTGATCAGTCTTTGCAGTGAGCTAAATTAAGGCAAAGTCAATTAAAATAGTTTCCAAAATCATAGCTGAGAGAAAAAAAATATATAAAATAGAAGCATTATGCCTCAGTTTTTTTTTCCAGTAATGTTTCCATTATAGTTGCAAAATATCTCCAAAGGAATCTATAGAGATTTGGTAGAACAGTGAAACATGCTGAACATACTTCACTTATCTCAGTTTCTAGATAAAGTACTTCAAGGACAAAGGAATTTTGCATTCCTTTTTCTGATCTTTTTACAGAATCCTCAAACTCTGTTTCTGTTCATTCTTGTTTTCCAAATTTTTTTTTTTTAAAATTTTAATGTGCTTTTGACTAAGTCCTTGTTGAACAAGAAGAAAAGAAATAAGAAAAAGTATTTCCTCCTATTGGTACCTCAGAACCACATTGGACTTCTTCAAACTTTAGCTGTCATGTCCAAAAACACTATCTACAAAAATCCTGTTGGCTTTTTTAGCATGCCTTGAACTCTACTCACCTCTGAATTCACTTTTCTCGTGGAGCCTCCAACATAATGTTCCTCTTCAGGAGGCAATCTCTGAACCTTGCTTCCAAACGAAAATAGTTTGAAACAGAGATATTTTTGCCAATGCTGTCTACAGAATTAAGCTATTTCTTTTTTTTTTTTTTGTAACTGTCGTTTATATAGGAATAAATACCCCACAGCTTCTTACATTTGTCTAATGAAAGTGACTTCCTCATCATCTCTCTTTACTCTACACTTTTTTGCAATATGCTGATGAACATGATCAACATGATTGCATGATCAACAGCAGAGCTGATGAAGATGTTCCCAAGAAATTATTCTTATTAAGTGAAAGAATCAGTTGTTTAATAATGAAAGTCAACAGAATATGGAAATGTAGTGTAGTTTACATAATAAACTAAATCACAGGCTTAAGAGGCCATAAAGTCTGTTAAAATTTCTTGGGAGTAATAAAAGGGAAAAGTGCAGCAATAAACTAAGCATATGATGATTAAGCAACTTTGGACTGAACAGGTTCTCTTTCTAATAACTGACATTATTCACATTTTGCTTTGTAGCATATTTATTTAAATTTTTATGACACTGCATAATCATGCAGAAGAAATTGAATTACTGCATACCCTTACATGAAATCTGAGCTGAAGTACAAATATAATTACATAACTGACTGCTGTAATTATATGGTCATTATTGCAAGAAGAAAATATTATACAGCTTTAATAACTTAGATTCTATTTCTCTTCATTCAAAAACATTTAAGTAAACAGATTATGTGAGATACCCACACAGACATCACTTATACCACAGAAATATTGTTCTCAAAATTTGGCAGCAAGAACAGAAAAGTAATCAAATTTAGTCATGATTCTGATTAAAAATATTAATTTCACTTGCTGACAGATGTTTCAGGTAATGGTACAAATATAAGACAATATTTCTAGTGTTAATATTTATTTTTCTCCACTTGATTATTCTCCTATTCCATCTCATATCATTACACATTAATATTTCTATTTTATTTTCAGGAAAAAACTGAAGAACCTAATTGCTATTTTATTTCTGAAATAGTTAAATTTAGGGTTTAGCAAATGAAACTTGGGCAATAAAATTACTGCCCCTCCTTTTTAAGAAAATAACAGATTATATATGAAACTCCAGTTCTTCCTTTTACTTTGGAAGTATAAGCTTATTTTTACTAATTAACCAAAACTTACACTCAGTGCTAATGTAGAGATGGATTTCTGAAGGCAGGCTCTGCTCCTGTTGTCTCTATCCCTATTATGAAAGTTTGAAAGTCATAAAATGATCATTGGCATCGAGCTCTCAAAGGTATGTTCTAAGGTTCAGATTTATGCATGAACCTGATCATCAGTTCCTTGTCACGAATCACAGAAAGCAGCTAATTAAAACATAAATGGACTGCAAACATATCACTACAGATTCACACAGCAAGCCCAAGATTCTGTAAAGATTCCTTAGGAAGATATTTTCCCTCTGAGTTCCTGTTAGTTGTATTAAATAGTTTTTTTCCAGCTTCATAAGAATCTTCCCCTCCATTCTATTCTATGTAAGTGGAAACATGGCTTAGCAGAGGTGTCTCTAAAACACATTATATTTACTCAACAGTTTTGAGTCTTGAAAATAACTTGAGTCCTAAGAGACATCTTCACTCGTCTGTATGAGCTCTTTTGTGACTCTATGGAGGCAGAAAACTGGTTCATAAAAAGATGAAGTGATGCGACAACAGCTCTAAAGGAAGCTTCATGGGGCATGTAACTCAGATTCCTGCAAGTCTCATTTAGTACCAGCACAGAGTAATAGTTTCAGCTTATATTCACAGCAAGCGGAAAAATAATGCCTATAAAAGTTTCCCAAAATGTTGGATCATTTACTTTCCCCATAATTTTGAGTATTTACATTGTGAAGGACATTGCTAGAAAACTTCTTTTCATATCTTTGAAGACAATTTTCTTTTCACTGCTTTTAACATCTTAAATCACATGATTTGTTTCACCTACAAATATTGTTTTTATGTGAATATCTCATTGTTATCAGACAAGAAAACCTTAAAAACTGTTCTTTTAAGTAAAAGAAAAATAGTATTTCATAATGCTGATTGGACATTTGAATAACTTTAGCTGGCAAGGACATGAAAAGCTGCTATCTCCTGTGATTTCAAGAACTCACCTAATCCTTTAATAACAATGGATTTACTCTTTCTAATGGTATTTACATAATCATTTGTTATAACTATCTGCATTCCTTTTGTGAAGTTCTATAAATGAAATATAACATCTTTTATATTTGAAGTTAAGGAACAAAGAGACAAAACATTATTTCCACTCCTTTTAAACTCTGAAAGTAAAGATAAAATGCTATTAGACAAAGTATTAACCAATCGCCACAATTCATAATTGAAAAATGATGATTAAGAGGAGGGAAACGAGATTGTCTTCCCAACTACAGTGTTCTGGGTTGCTTTCTATTTTGCGATACTGATTCTCAATCACAAATATTAACACCAATTATTATTTAAATGCCTCTTGCTACTAAACTAATTGGCAAAATTTTAACATTTCTTTTAGACAGTAACGATTGACAAACTAAGCATTGGTTTACATACCAAATTAAATAAGTTATATAGCAAGCAAGATGGCACAATGGAAAATACTTTTTGCCATTGTAACTTCTACCAATTTTCAAAAGAGAATTGAAACTAAAAAATGCAGATCCGCTTCTGAGTTATGTCTTCTTTGAAAATAGTCCTTGATAATAGTTGAGCCATAGAATGGTTTGGGTTGGAAGGCACCTTAAAAGCATCCAGCTGCATCCCTCTGCCTTGGGCAGGGATACCTTCCACTAGATCAGGTTACTCAGAGGCCCATCCAACCTGGCCTTGTATTCTTCCAGGGATGGGGCATCCACAACCTCTCTGGGTAAGCTGTTCCAGTGCCTCACCAGCCTCACAGTGAAGAATTTACTGCTAATATCTAATCTAAACCTATCTTCTTTGTGATGCATGACCTTCATTTTTTTCTGAGAAATTTAAGTATGGATATGTAAATCCTTGGTAAATGATAAAATTGCACATAACAAATACAGGACCAAAGGAGCAAATAGGGAGTGAGCTTGTTCAGAATAGGTCAGAAGGATGAGGGAATTAAAGACTGTTAGGCTCTTCACAGTATGAAAGATGCTATTTAAAGTACCAAGAAGTGTAGTGATTTTTATTCTTATTCTCAGCTATAATAGTGGGTTACAGCTAGGCCAAAACATTTCACACTCAAATTAAGTCAGATCCATTAAATGAAAGAAATTGATCTCGTAAATTTGTGATAGTCAGAAGATACTTATGACAGAAAGTTTGTGACACTTACTGCACAAATTATTATTCTGATTTTATAGAAGTCAAACTACAGAGCATCACGGGCAAAATAATCCCTAAATTTAAAAAGAAAACTAGTCTATTCTCAAGAATGGAAAAAAACAGCTAGAAGTTGTTATCTGATACTAATTCAGGGAGTTATGAGAAATCAGTTTACTCTTTTGCTTTCTAATTATACATAGAGGAGCAAGAAAAACATTAGAATATGAGTTAAGATGTATGCATGAAGCGGGGACAGTTTCTGTCAAACAAAATTTGTTAAAATACAACTTCCAACTCCCTGCGTTAAAACAAAGCAAGTTTCTTTAAAATGAAGAGCAGCTTACTTGTCACCGCCAAGAAGAGCATTGCACTTGTCCAAAAGCTGATATTGAAGTATAATTGTCTAATCCAAGACATAATTTTAAACCCAAGTAACCTGTAGAATGGATTGAAAGTGCCATGTGTGTTCTAATTATCTGTTAGTATCAATTGCAGATCACATTTCAATATTACTATAATGATGTATGTTAAATGTTTAAAATAATAATTAATTAATTAATAATAAATTAATTGCCTTCCTTCTTGCTCTTTAAAGAATAAATATCATCCATTTACAAGCAGCATGGAATAGGAGTACAATGCATTGGTTTTACAACTTTGCTTTTGAGAAGATGCTTTATTGAATTAAGACTAAGGTCTATATGAATTCTTGTTTTTAGGAAATTCTCTGCTGTTCTTCTCTGATACCACAATTCCCCAATGTGTACAGATTATTTCACTGTCTAAGGGAAAGCAACCAAGGAGTTCCTGGAGTGGGGAAATTTAGATGCAGGCAAAAGGGTTGCTGCTGGAACCTTAGAAGCACATACATCAATGAGTGTTACTATGATGTGCAGCAGGCTCTGCTCTTTCACACACTGCCCATTCACAGGGTAGAAAAGGACAGGTAATCATTCCTGGGAACTGTCGTTATCATATAAACAATGTTTTCATCCATCACTGATATAAGCCCAACAGAGGCCTCAGGTTTCTTTACATGTGGATTGATTGCCCAGGGGACATCTGAGCAGCTGTTTTCTGGTGGACCAGCAATGGGAAACGACATTTGAAATCGAAAATGTTAGGGTGGCTCCAGTGCATAAGCCTACAGCTCAAGTTGGTGGTCGGGTGCAGACGGACTCAAGTATCCCTGTCAGCCTGACCTTCCCCGTACAACTTTGAATGTGGTAAGATGAGAGTAATGGGCTTCTTCAGTCCTGGGTCAGAAACAGCCTCCACAAAATACCCAGACGACCCAAAGCCTTCTTCAGATCTCAGGAACCACAGGTTAATTCTTTTCCTCCCTTCCCCACAGGTCTCATGAATTCCATGGGGGAGGCCCTCTCAGGGCACTAGGCTGGGCACAGCTTTGGCATCTTGTTTTGGTTATGTTTGCTCAAGGAAGGGAGGAATTATGAGCAGTGCTTTGGGCCAACGGTCACCCTCTTGCAGCCAGAACAACTTCAGAAAACCATGGTTTTGATGGGGAGGAGAGGTCTCCAGTGTCACCTGTCCCTTCCCACTTCCACTTCAAGTGAAGAGTTAAGACTATACCCACTAGCAAAATAGTCTTCCTAGGCATGCAGGTTTCATTCTAATATATGTCTTGATTCCTATGAATTGAACATTCAAAACCCATTTCACAATTTTTCATGTACTGAAATACTAAATCATTTATGTCAGTGACTTAGACAGAAAATGCACATGACCGTCTCTTTTGCAACTTGTCAAAAATCAGACAATAGGACTGTTGCTGTTTTCAGGTATCTCTGTAGTTGTAAAGATATATTTATTTTTCTTGGAAACTAGTATTTGGGTGCTTTAAAGAAAATAGACTCATAAGCATTTTGATGATTTTTCTTCTATGGATGTATCATCACCCAAAATAACAGAACAGTGTCATGCTTGAACACAATCTTGCTACATTTTTTCCAGAAGACCATTAGAATGAATTTGTTTTCCACAGCTCCTTACAGAAAGCTGCCCTAAAATTTTGCTTCAAAATAGAAAACAAATAAATCTTGTTAAAATCCATTGCTAAACAATGTCAGTTTTAGAACTAAGATATGATTGTGTAGCTGAGCCACTTACTTCTAACATGTTTTTTTTGTATATGTCATTTTTTCTGGACATGATTTTTTTGTGAAATCAGATATTTTATATCGTGTCTATTGACAGTGAAGGTAATGTCAGAATCAGTCACTTCTCTCCTCCAGACAAGTGTGAAGGCTTCTTAGATGCAGCAGACATGAGAATTGCTTTCCCAGAATAGAGGGGCCAGAGCTCTGGCACAGCTGAGGATGTGAGTCTGCAGGGAAAGGGCAAGACCTGCTGCCCCTCTCTAATCTCCTCCACAGCTTCCAAGCCAAGTTCACTGACTAAAATGACTGTACCCTGTTCATGCTCATAAACTGGCCAGGAATCACATGCAGACAGAGATAGTCTGAATTATTTAAAGAACAGCTTTAGCCTCATTAACAACCAGTCCCCACTGGCTTGAGATGTGCTGTACATTGCCCTAGGCTTTAACTTTTGTACTTTGAGGGTCTTCTATCTGGCCATCCACGGGCTACTTTCCAGGTGCAGCTCCATAATCCTTCACCCAAACTGCCAGAGGAGTTTTTCCCCCGCTGTTCTCATGCAATTGCTCTTGTGTTGTTCCTCTCATGATCGTGCACCTGCAGACACCAACAGTGCTGCTGTAATAGATCTCCCAGTCAGTGACTGTGGCATACAGCACCTGCCCTTGATTCAAGCATGCTCCAATCAGCAGTCACAGCATCTCCCTCATCTCTCTCCCCTTACCTTCTCACCCAATTCTTGTTTTTAATTTTCCTTCAAAAAAACTTCCCTGTTAATAAATCTTCATATATGTGAACTTGTCTCAAGCCACTTTGCTTAACCAGCAGTCAGCAGTATCATGTGTCTAAATAATATTAAACTGAAATTTACTAACTTTCCATATCTTAATGAAATCAAGAAATTTGAGTACAGACACGGTGAATTGCTTCAGATGTTTTGTGATATTCCAAATGATAACAGTTAACAATTTATCACATCAACACTTGAATTAAAGTTAGAATATTTATTGTAATTTTTAAATTTTTGAAGGGATAGATTATGCCAGCTGATATAAATGGACATCAAATAATGTTACTGGGCATTTCAAGAATAACTCTATGCAGAGTATACTTCAAATAATATTTTATCATATTATATACATGATATACATATATATGTACTTTTATCTGCAAGTACTAATATTTTACTTACACATACAGAAAGTTATAAAATAATTGAGAGGCTTTTATACTTTGCTATTTCAGAAAAGAAATAAATTTAAGATACTACTTTAAATATAGAATAAAATAAGTTTTCAGTTAATTGCATAACTAAGTGATAAATCTTATAATGTTCATTTGTTCAATTAGTGTGCAGAGGAAGTAAATGAACTTACTTGACTGTGTCTTTTTAAGACATTTTTGATCTTGAGATGTGTTGATATACATTTTGCGATACTTGGAAAGAGGAGTTAATGCCACCTTCATGTCACTAGCTCTTAAGTTAGTAAATGTTTAACTTGATAGAAAGAGTTTCAAGTGTATTGCATGTCATGTGAGTTATACCATTTATTTGAAATATGGGAATGAAAACAAAATTCAGTCTGTGTATCCACTTCTCTGAAAAAGAATCTGACATCTCACCTTATTCCTGCCAAAGTAATGAGCTGTGAGTTTGACATATACATACGTCATATGGTAGATGGCAAAAAAAATAAACATTTAGCTGGCAAATTTTCACCTAGTAATCAACATTTCAACCACCAGTCAGTTTAGCTTTCATGAAAGCCTATACTTACCACGCTCAATTGATCCAAACACATCGTATAGACTACTGATCATATTTAGGAAAGAGAAATTCTGCGGCTTCAGGTATTCATTAAGAGCTAATAAATAGGCTTCTACTATCAAATCAAATATTTACCTGTAAAGGTAAGTGAAAAAAACTCTGTCTTTTTCTAAAAACGCAAATGATTTTGAAGTTTCTTATAATTTTACTTACAGTAGTAATATAGTGTGACAGCACAGACTCTTTCCCGTGGGAATTTTTCTCTTCTTCTCCCTGTGTTCTATAAACAAAGATAAGGTTTGGATGTTATTGAAACTGCCCTGTGTTCTATAAACAAAGATAAGGTTTGGCTGGTATTGAAACTGTCTCTGGAATGATGGACAGTTCAACCTGGACTATTGGCCTAGGGGGAGGTTTTGAATTGACCCAATCCGGAGGAACTTTCAAAAGTCTATATAAGTTTTAGAATTAAATAATAAAATCAGAATTCCGCCTCACCCGATTCAGCCTGGTTGTTGCACGTGGCTAGCAGTACTACAGCGACAATATAGCATGAATAATAATGTGTATGTTATTAATTAATAATTATAGTAACTATTATAATTTGATAATAATTTATAATAATTTTACAATACCTTTGAAACAGCATATCAAAGGCATTTCTAGAAAGGAGAAAGTGATACTCCTGTTGTATAACAATAGAAGGTACATTTTTAATAATATCTACATCACACTAGGATTGTTCTTGCAATGTAACTAAATAATAAAGAATGATAATGCTGAGTAGAGTAATTTATATTTTGATACCTATTATAGATGACTCTATTAAAATAAGTCATCTGCTCCAATATTTTTTCATCAGAAGTTGCTATAAGTCTGTCGTTTACTTAATCAATTCTCATTTATATTCCCAGTACCATCATTTTATTCACAGCATTGTAAATCCTAGAAATAAGTTTCTTTCTTTTCTTTTTTAAAGAATGCTAGTAATCAGGGTTTTTTTTCTCCAAAACTCATTTTCTAGCAGAATTTGATGTTTTATTTCATACATCATTTACAGCATGCTTCATTTCAACCCCAAAGGCAGTATGTAGGTTATAAAGGAAAAAATCCACAATCGAAAAGCAAGGTCCTTTTATAATTGTGGTCATGGTTTTGTTGAGAGTGACACTGGTTACATAATAAAAATGATTATTTTCTGCCTTAAAATCATCTCTAGGATTTCAGTAGGGTGTTTCACAATGGAATTGCTATTCTGTGAACAGCTCACTGACATACATCAGAAAAGGAAAGGAATCAACAAGTTGACATCCTAATTTAATATTGCATGTGGGTACACTGAAGCCACACAAAGCTCTCAAAAATACAGACACAATACCTGCGGAAAGGTCAATTAAGAATCAAAGCGGTGTTTTGGAAGAAAGAAAAGATGTTTGCAGTAGTGTCAGAGAGACTTAACTCCTTTAAAGATAAAATACTCCTGTATCATCTCTGTGACTGACTTTGTTTCTTGAAGTGAGTAATACCTGATGTCAAAAGTTCAAAAGTCAGGAAATCCATTGAATCATGTTAGCCTAATGCTATGTCAGAAGATTTCTTGAAGGAATACCTTTTTATATTTCAGCACATCTGTGTGTATGTGTCTGATGATCAAATTGATACTGCATTCCAAATACCAGGTGTTCCATGACTCCACAACAGAAATCCTCCTGTTATTACCAGTTTACATGAACTAATGATTAACACAATTTTGCCAAATACAGCTCACCATTTCATCAATTTGGGGTTTCTTTTCATTATAAAGTGGGCACAGTATTTTTTTGCAACTTCAACCTGGTTACAAGTACAAGATGGAGAGAACTGGCTATCATTTTGGTTATTGTCTGCTTAGGGTTCCCTTCTTTACATAGTTATAGGCAGACAAACAATATTTAGTCATTCCAATAATTTAACATAGCACAAAAGATCACAAATGGTTAAAAATTCCTTAATTCTTAATGATGGGTACTGATACACACTGGTATTTTCAGTTTCGTCCTACTGAATACCATACTGCTGAGTAGCTAAGAACCTTAGTACTGCAAAAATATTTCAGGATTTTTTAAACTGAGAAGGATTGGGTGAATTAATGACATGAAGACATTGAATAAAAGTCATTCTGGTCCTTTAGATATGGTTAGTTTTTGATTGCTTGTGATACTGAAGAAATAGAGATGAGATGTTTTTACTAGGAATTTAGGTTTATGGGTCTAGAATAAACCAGCTGTGCTCTTGTTAGTATTTGCGGATAATGTACAGTTCAACAGTTCCTGTGCATCATATCTTCAGTCAGGAGACAAAATCGCCGGACAGCAATGGCACTGAACAGGGATGCATTATGCTGTTGCATCTGTTTTGTCTCTACTGGGGTAGTTAAGCACATTCTTCTGGACAGATAATATTTGAATTTCAATTAGTGGAAGCAGCTGGTAAAATTTCAGGTATTTTGATGCTACTGTTATTGTAAAGTCAAAATCGTCACTTCATTAAGGCATTAAAAAAAACAACAAGAGGAAGTTGAATAAATACATTTTCTTTTTTGTCACCTTACAAATAGAGATGAAAGTCTTTGAAAAGCAGATCCCAGCAAAGGTGCTAACCTCATGCTGGATTATTTAGTAGTGCTCATGTGCAACTTTGGGTAGCCAAACACTTTTCCAGAAGTAATCAGAAATGGCAATTAACAAGCCTTGAGAGAAATGTCTTGTGAAGAGGAGGAATGCTAAAAATACCAACAGCCATTGTTATTTGTGGTAACATTCATCATAAATGAGTGGAAAAAAAAGGTGTAAAGCACGAATCTTTACCAAAATCCTAATAGAGGAACAGAGAAGTAAACAGTAAGTGTCACAAATTTAGAGAAAAAAACTGTCTCTGCAACCCCAGTTAAGAAGTTTATGGTAGAGATATTATTGCACAGTACATTAGAACAACAGCTTTATGAAGCGGAAAAGTCTGCAGATAATCACAGTAATATGCAACCTGCTCTATAGTTTTAGCTTTTTCCAGTGTCATGCTCATTTGCTAATGTGTTCATGGCCTACTACTGTTTCTATTGTAAACAATAGCTCTGATGCAGTCACCTCTTTGCGCCCTGATCCAGATTATTTTCTTCTGAAGACTTTTTATATGTCTTGCCTAAAAATAAACCTGGTTTCTCTGCTATGAATGAAGCTAATTTTCATTCAAACACTTTTATTTTTCCTTCTCGGATCTATTTCAAACCACTTGTGCTGATTGAGCTTTTCACTTTCCTTTCTTTCTTAAAACACTTCTGTGTTTTAGGGTTGCTTTCACATTGACCTTTTGGAATAAAGCACTCTTTGTTCTCTATTTGCCTTCATCCAAATCTCTCATTAGTTAACAATTCCTACCTAAAGCAAACTGAATAATAAGTGCAAACTCACTGATCACTGCAGTTCCCTCCTGCTATGAAGCAGTGACTACTATTTCTTAGTCCATTATGTATTTCTTATACAGTTTGGTTTTCAAAATACGAAAAATGTCATCCAGAGCAAAATAAAAAAGTCTCCGTTAGTGAGGAAAAGCATAAAGTAAATAAAGGGTAGCATAAATTAAATGGTAAAATTCACTGAAAGTAACAGTTACTGCTTGTTGTGATCTAGAAATGCTACTCCCCAATTTAGTTCTCCCACTTAGACTTTCCCAACCACACTGCTGCTCGCTTGCTCCCTCTTCCACCTCTTCTGCCCCCTTTCCCCCATCGGGAGGGTGACCAGAGAGGAAAATTGGTGGCACAAAAGACAAAAATAACTGATTGAGATAAGAAAAATTTACTGGAAACATCAATGAGATAAGAAAATGAACAGTAACAACAACAATATTAATAACAAAAAAAAGAGAATGTTTCACACAAAAAAATGCTCACCACAGAGCCCAAGACAATTAACAATGGTCAACAGGCCTCTCAACCCACCATGCTTTTATTCCATCAGAAAGGGACACCCCTCCTTCCCAGAAAAGAGAGACAGAGTTCCTTTTCCCTGCTTCTGGCAGTGACATAATGCGGTATCGAATAACATGATGTCTTCCCACGCCCCCTCCTGCTGATGTGGGCCAGAACCAGGACACTGCTGCAGTTACTAGACATTTTGACTATGTAGCTTGCAGCAGTGTCATACCCTCAAAAAATATAAAATCATTTCATACTGAGTTAACAGTTTGCCTACTACATTTAAAGAATGATTTCTAAGTGGTTTTCCAATGCATTTATTTAAAGACCTGTTTTGTTGAAAACAAGATTGCCATGTCTCTCATTCTCTGCATGTATACTCCTCATGCAACAAGACTCTTATAAGGGAATTTGTGTTCCTCGTCCTCAAATAAATAAAATGATAAAAACCCCCCTAAATTTTCATCAATTTAAGTATTCATGATGTTGTAAATTATTTAAGGATTCAAATGTATGCTATGTGATTCTCATTCAAATAATTTAAGGAACTGTCGAAAATCCCCAGCATGTCATTCAAATGAGGATGTTAGTGTTGATAATGTCTCAAAATAAGGATTCTCTTACAAACTATTTCCCTTCTGAGTATATGCCAACAGACCAAAATGAACTCATCTGCTCAGAAACAATCACTTTTAGTTCATCAGGGGCTGATACAGTGATACAGAGCAACTTTGCATAAAGGTAAACAACATTCAGTGTTTTGCTGAATTGGTGAATATACAGAAATATTCCAGTTAGAAACCTTTATGCTCCCATTTCTTTCCCCAGCCAATTTATGGAAGCTTAATCTTTAGTAAAGTCAATATTAGGTCAATACACAGGAGTCAATGAGCTGTTTTAATGCTGTATTTGCAATCTCTCCTTGGAGGTATTACCTCATTCTGAATTGTAGACTTCAAATCTTGGTTTTTGTTTATTCAGTCACTGTGAACAACTCTGCATTCATTATGATCAAAAATTCCCTTCTTGGTCTACTTCTCTCTGTTCTAATATTACCAGAATATTTTGTATGTTGCTGCTGTTTGCTCCTCTGGTAGCTCATCTACCATTATGAGTCCACATAGATAACCCACAAATCATAGTTAACTTAGTCTGATATAAAGCAATAACAGTCAGACAACACATATGGGTTTTTTTCAGAATCTTCACAATTTTGTTGGTCAAAAAACCCAGCAGGAAGTTGCAACCAGCATGAAGTACAATTGCTTGAAAAGTAACACATGATGCCTCATCACAGTACAGGAAGCTCTATGGTAAATCGTCTGAAAATATGTCATGCAACCCAGCAGGAAAACCACTGAACCAAAATTTTTTAGTCTGTCAAAGGCTGTTGCACAGACAAAAGGACACAAAGACATCAGAGGGATTCAGTTATGGTGTTCACAGGAACTCACTTCCATCAAATGCGAAGCAGCATGTTAGAGATGAAAGTCAATTGCTTGTTTGTATTATTAAACAAGGGGAGTACAGAAAATAAGTTTATACACAACCTGTTTTCTTCCTGCATGGATCATAGCAAGGATCGAGAGGTGGTGGGGTAAGCCTGTGTGTTAGGGAGTGATTTAATTATCTAGAGCTTGATGATGGTGATGACAAGGTTGAGTATTTATGGCTAAGAATCAGGGGGAAGACCAACAAAGTGGGAGTCTGCTATAGATCACCCATTCAAAATAAAGAGGTAGACCAAATGTTCTGTAAACATCTGGGAGAAGTCTTGTGGGAGACTTAACTTACAGGATGTTTGCTGTAAATACAAGACATCAGAGATGAAACTGCCTAGGAGGCTCCTGGAGTGTGTGGGAAATAACTTCCTGATGCAGCTGCCAGCCAGGGAAGGTGGTCCACTGCACCTGTTTTTGTGAATGGAGAAGGACTTGTGGATGATGTGGGGGTCAGAGACAATCTTGTGCACAATGATGGCTAAATGATAGAGCTTTTGATTCTCACAGGAGTAAGGAGAGGGGTCAGTAGAACTGCTACCCTGGACTTCTGGAGGGCAGACCTTGGCCAGTCCAGGAGACTGGTTGGTAGAGTGCCTTGGAAGGAAGTCCTGAATGGCAGAGGAGTCCAGGAAGCCTGGACATTTCTCAGGAAGGAAATCTTGAAGATGTTGAAGCTGGGCGTCTGCATGTGCTGAAAGACAAGTCAGTGTGGAGGAAGGTCAGCCAGGCTATACAAAGGACTGTGACCGGAGATCAGGAAAAAAGGAGAGTTTATGGCCATTAGAAGGGATTGGCAACTCAGGAGGACTGAAAGTGTGTGGTGAGGTTGTGCAGGGAGAAAGAAGGGCCAAAGCCTGATTAGAACTTAATCTGGTGTCAGGAAAGACATTAAAAATTATTCTATAAATACATCATCAGTAAAAGAAGGGATAAAGAGAATCTCCATCTTTTATTGAATGTGGAGGGAAAACAGTGACAAAGGATGAAGAAAAAGGCTGGGGTGCTTAATGCTTTCTTTGTCCCAGTCTTTAACAGTAAGACCAGTTTTCCCCAGGGTACCCAGGCCCTGAGCTAGAAGACAGGGACAGGGAGCAGAATGAAGCACCCACAATCCAAAGGGATATGGTCAGTGCCTGACTACAGGCACTTAGACACACACAGGTCTATAGGGCCAGATGGCATCCACTCAAGGGTACTGAGAGAGCTGTCAGAAGGGCTCATCAAGACACTTTCTGTCATTTACCAACAGTCCTGTCTAACTGAGGACATCCCAGATGACTGGAGGTGAGCAAACATGATGCCTATCTGCAAGAAAGGCCAGAAGGAAGATCTGGGGAACTATAGGCCTGTCAGCCTGACCCTGGTGCAGGGAAATGTCATGGAGCAGATCCTCTTGAGTGCCATCACATGGCATGTACAGGACAACCAGGGAATCAGGCCCAGCCAGTGTGGGTTCAGCAAAGGCAGGTCCCGCTTGACCAATGTGATCTCCTTCTATGGCAAGGTAGCCCGCTTAGTGGATGAGGGAAAGGCTGTGAATGTTGTCTTCCTGGACTTTACTAAAGCCTTTGACACCATTTCCCACAGTGTCCTCTTGGAGAAACTGCCTGGTCATGGCTTGGATAGGTACAGCTGGTCAGGTAAAAAACTGCCTGGTTGGCTGGGCCCAGAGAGGGGTGATGAATGGAACTAAATCTGTTTGGCAGCTGGTTATGAGGGGTGTTTACAAGAGCTAAGTTTTGAGGCCAGTCCTGTTTAATATCTTTATCAATGATCTGGAAAAGGGCATCCAGTGCACCCTCAGCCAGATGACAACAAGACGGGCAGGAGTGTTGATCGGCTGGAAGGTATAAAACCTCTGCAGAGAGATATGGACAGGTTTAGGCCAGTTGTATGAGGTTCCATAAGGCAGAGTACTGAGTCCTGCACTTGGGTCACAACAACCCCCTGCAGCACTACAGGCTGGGAGAAGAGAGTCTGGAAAGCTGCCTGGTAGAAAAGGACCTGGAAGTGATGGTCAACAGCATGAACATGATCCAGCACGTGCTTGGGTGGCCAAGAAGGCAAACGGCATCCTGGCCTGCATCAGCAATAGTGTGCCCAGCAGGATGAGAGCAGTAATTGTCCCCCTCTACTCAGCACTGGCAAGGTCATACCTCAAATCATCTGTCCATTTCTGGGCCTCTGAATTCAGGAAGGACATTGAGGTGCTGGAGTGTGTCCAGAGAAGGGCAATGGAGCTGGTGAAGGGTCTGGAACACAAGTCCTGTGAGGAGTGGCTGAGGAAGCTGGGGTTTTTTAGTCTGAAGGGGAGATCTTATTGCACTCTACAACTGCCTGAAAAGAGGTTGTAGCCAGGTGACGGCTGATCTCCCAGGTAAGAAAAGATAGGACAAGACGGAATGGCCTCAAGTTGCCCCAGAGAAGGTTTAATTTGGATATTAGGAAAAAATTCTTCACTGAAAGAGTTGTCAAGTATTGGAATAGGCTACTTAGGGAAGTGGTGGAGCCACCATCTGTGGAGGTATTTAAAAGATGTCTACATGTGGCACTAAAGGACATGGTTTAGTGGTGGGTTAATGGTTGATCTTAGAGTTCATTTCCATCGTGAGTCTGTGATTCTGTGGCAAGCCAAAGCACTGCACTGGTCATTTCAGCCTGTACACAGAGCACTGCAGTAGATTTGGATGAGTGATTCCATTCTTCATGAGTCCTAAGAAAATACTTTTGCAACTACACTATTCCTAACATACAAAATGTTCTGAATAAAATAAAAAGAAGTAAAAGGAACAGTCTACAGAAAGACAAGTTTTGAGCCATTCAATCTCTGCACCACTTAGTGGCCAGGCCCACTGAAAAACACAGACTTGTCTGCAGCTGTTGCATGCTCCTTCTTTAACTTTGTTAATGATGGTCTAGAGAAGCTATTCATTTGAGTCATAAACAGCTTCACTCTGACTGAGTGTTTTTCTGAGAGGAAAGGTGTGAAGCTGTCTTGAAGAGACGGGAAAGAAAAAGATCTCACAGGTGATGTCAGAGTCATAGTTTCTAAGGGACCAGCCAGAAAATGTGACTTAAAATAATTTTATCAAACTGGGAGGTGGTGTCTAATCATCGTGGTGGCCCATCAAGATCTTGTAAGATTTTCTTCTTCCACAGAATTACTTTGCACTCCCATTTTCAAACAGTTGCAATTGGGACTACAGAAAGGCTGGTTCAATTTGTTTCCTATTGTCATAGAAGCACATAGAATTTCACAGTCCTCAGGATGGCCTTTATAGATACTGTGTGCTCACAGAGTTATGACAGATCCATGTGTACCTCCTTACAGGGAGGACATTCAACTGAAGTATGTTAGGTAGGAATGAGGATGTTGCACAGAAGTGCAGTTTTCCCTGGATGTACAATTATAACCCTGGTAAGAATCAACTTGTCCTCCAAAGACCATGTAATAGATATTAAGATCTTCATTTTTGTGTGAACTTTCTGCAGATCCTAGATTATGAAGATAAGTGGTTATGAACATAAAGAATTGTTATCTTATCTCTTTAAATTTATAAATAGTAAGCTACCATGATGTCTTTTTAATGCCAGTAGTAGCTCTTAGACTTCAGGTACCAGCGACTGCTATAACTGAAGCTGAGTGAAGCTGACCCTTTAATCCTTAGTAAGAAGTAAAAAGTAGCAGCATCAAGCTCTGATGTTAGATATCCTCTTTCAGGTAAGAGTTGGAGCTAGCCAAATTCATAAGACAGTAGTTTCTTTCAAGAAGTTTCTGAAGAAGAGATGAATCACTGATATCTTCATGATGAACTAAAAATTTCCTGCATCACAGCATGTCATTGGAGGATGAAAAAGGACCACCATGGACAGGACATTTTTAAGTCTTACTTTTAGTAATTTTTGCCCTATTTTGTATCAATTTCAATATTAACATTAGATATTACTGAGAATTATTTAGGCCATTTCTTAAAGCATTTTTTAATAATTTTTCTATTTAGATATCAGGCCTAAATGAACTGCACAGATTTACTTTATCTTGAATTTCAAAATATCTGTTTTAATAAAATTAGCTTGTCAGGGAAGAATGAATTATTAATTTATCAACAAGAAGAAAAGGGGAGGAGATAGGAAGGGAGGAGAAGGGAGAGAAGGAAAGGAGAGGGCAGGACAGGAGAGAAAGGTACAGATAAGAATTTTTGGTTCTAGCCAAGCATGGTTTATGCTGATGTGGAAGAAGAATTGGCAGACAGTAGCTGTTCCCTTTCCAAAGTCCACTTTTGTGCACCAAGAAGTAGAACAGTGAATATAAATGCAGAAAATTATATGTAATTCATATCTACATAATTACATACACATCCAGAACTAGAATTATTTTTATAGACCCTATAGTACAAGAAATACTAAATCACTATTAGATTTCAGGTAAAAATGTGTCCAGTAATGTTAAAAATGCAACTACATGGACAACCAGAGTTTCATTTTCAGAAGGTCCATTGCTATCTATGCCAACAAATATAATTTTTGTGAAGGTACAGGTCCCACATACTCAGAAACTCGCACTCCTGTGAACATTCAATGATGGGCAAAACATAGTTCATCAATACATGGAAACAGACAAATCTCTCTGCTGAAATGTGGCAGATCATTGTTCAGTGAGTACAATCTCTCCTCATTTGTTGTACTTCTCACTCAAAATGACTTTACATTGCATAGTCAGGAGCAGATATTCTATTCAGGACATATTGGGTCTCTCAATATCTGTCCAGAAATCAGTCTTGACAGAAGAAAGAGAAATGAACAATGCATGTAGTAGTGGCAAGAGTGGAAAATGTGTGAGTTGCTAGTCTTCTTGAAATTATGTTTCATTTATATGGTTTGAAATCTTTTCGTATTTATTCACTATATTGCAAAAATGCAAAACTTTTATCTTCCATATTTTTGCACAACACACTTTTTATGATATTCCAGTCTGTTCTAGAGTGTGTGTTAGGCTTCTCAAAGTCAGTTTTATAATGCAATTAGCCATAATGGCAAACTTACTTCATAAAAAAATGGTGTGAGTAAACCCCAACAGCACCTGAGTAAAAGAAAGAGAAAACTAGGGCTAGAGCAATTAACAATTATTTCCCTGAGTAGAAAAAGTTAGAACAATGGGCAAGGACTTAGTTTCATTCAACAATTAAAAAATATAACTAAAATACAATGGTACTGCAAAAACAGGAAGATAAATACAGTTATATGTCACTTTCAGGCTTTTTACTCACCATAATGTTATTTAAATTCAGAAGTCGGTTTAAGATATTGTTTTCACTAATGATGAACCTTTCAAGAATTGGTTGAACTATTTAGCAAACACTTACTCCACTGTATCCCACTACTTTCAGTGGGACTTGGATCAACCTGAAAGCAAGGTACTACTCAATGTGAGCATCAGAATCTGGAGTAAGTAATGATTTCCTTGGGACATTAAAATATTTTTTTTGTTATATTTTAATTTGTAGATGAATTAAATAAAAAAGGAGACATTGTATGAATCAAAACACTTTCAATCATGAAAAAAGATGAAAACTGAGTTCATTCTAAGTGCCTTCTAAGATTATCATTTGTGTCAAAGCACGTTTGTTTTAATACAATAAAATTGGTATACATTATTCAGGAGTAGACATTCAAATTTTACACACGGGCAGGAAAGGAATTAAACAACATTTTTTCATATTTGCAAGGTATTTTTTAATCCGTAATACATTACTGAAAGAAAAGTGCACAACACAGAATGGTCCAGTAATTGTTGTTTTGAGGCTGCACAGAAGACTAATACCTTCACCCGTCATAGTCTTTCAAGACATCCTTAGAGATTAAGGGAAATCTAATATCTCAAATACCAAGGTCAACAGCAAACCATGGTAATGACTATAGCCCTCTAAGTAAATGATTTCTCATTCACAATGCTAACGCTACTCTTCAGTATAATTTCACCGCCAATTGTAAAACAGGCCATGAGGCAATTCAATCTTTTTTATTAGAATGCAATAATATATCTAAAGTTAGACATATTTTTTCCTTCTTCCCCTACTGAGGAAACTCAAACTTTTCCATCTTGAGAGACTGCACAAGATCTCCTGGCTGTTTGCTGTTGCCATGTCAACTACTTTGCTCTTAGTTATTGCTATGTCCTTACGTTCTTGTGCTGGAAATTTAGCTGGAGACATATAAAGACAGTCTTTTCATGGCCTGTATTATCAGCAAAGAGCAGGGAGATAGCTTGAGGTTTTGTGCAAATGCATATGATAGCAATAATTAAAGGAGAAGATAGACTACAAATTCCTTGCATTTATATTTTGTATTCAGTTCTTTCTCTCCTCTTCACTTCTTTACGGTCTTTTGGAGGCAAAGGTTTGTTTCTTTCCTATAAGGCAAATACCTAGGAAACAAGTCTCTTTGTATTGGTTTAGCTATGCTAGAGGTAGTTTACTTTGTGGTAGCTTTTATGGGGAAATATTTTGGATGCGTGATGAAAACAGCATTGAAATCACAGGGACGTTTTAGTCACTGCTGAGAAGCATGTATCCAGAGTAAAGGCTTTTTATGCTCCTCACCCCACTCCACCAATGAGGGGTCTGGGAGTGCACAAGGAGCTGGGAGGGGACACCGCTGGGACAGCTGACACCAACTGACCGTATTCCACACCGTATTATATCATGCTTGGCAATAAAAGATTGGAGTAGAATTTTGCTGGGGCTGCCTTTGGAACTGGTTGGATCTCAGACAGCTGATTATAAGTATCAGTTAGATGATGGCAAGTAACAGTTTGAGGGGTTTTTTTGCATCACTCTTCTCTTCTCTTCTCTTCTCTTCTCTTCTCTTCTCTTCTCTTCTCTTCTCTTCTCTTCTCTTCTCTTCTCTTCTCTTCTTCTTTTCTCTTCTCATCTTCTCTCTTTCTTTTTCATTCCTTTGTTCCTGTATATCATGTCTTGTCCCTGCCCTCCCCCTCTTTTATTTTTTTTCTTTTTTTTTTTCCTGTTCTTAACTATCCTACATCAACTCACAAACTTTTTCAGCACTGCTCATTCTGTAGGGTGATTCAGGCCATATGCCCTTTGTTCCAATATTGTTCCTTGGCCAAATATGTAACATGATGGTTAAGAAAAAACTCAGAACACAAGATGGAAAACAAATAACCTACAGTTGGACCACGTAATCTGCTTTCTGTACACCTAATGTCAAGTCTGACAACAACTGCTACCAAGCATCTGTTCTTATTTGTCTTTATTCCATAAAAGTTGCTGGGAGGCATTAAAGAAAAGGTTTCATGCATATTTTAATACATACTTGTACATTGCTTTTAATACGCATTAATACTATGCATATTATACATATTCTTACATTTTAGGTTCAAAGCAGCAGCCTAAGTTGCCAAGCTTAAACTTCATTTTTGGTCTTGCAATTAGTTCAAGACTTTGGCTATTTAGTTTCTGAAGATGCAAGTCTGGTGTACAATGCTTTCTTAGTATCCCAGAGAAAAAGTATAAAATAAAGGGCAAAAATATGAAGAAAATTTGAGCACTTATTTTCTGTCTTTACTGTTAACAACTGTCTGGATGAGAACAGTGCAACAAAGAGCCAGGCTCCTGTGGTGCTGATAACTTCTTAGTCTTGAATCAAAGATGAAACACAGAGGTTTAGTTGTGCAGGCTGGGATCTGATGCCATTATGTTTAAAAATACTGCCTAACTCTACCACATTTCTTCCTATCAGTATATGCCAGAACATTTTCTAAAGATTCTCAGTGTCATTATTCCCACTTCAAAGGCAGAAGGACTGGAAGGCAAGTTATAAAGCTAGAAACAAAATTATCAAGTCCACAACCAGTGCTCTTCTGATTAGGAAATATCATGAATTTACTAAAGCTTACAATTATTAGAAACCTCTTCATTCACTGAAAACATTTTCAACAAAAGAATAAAGGTGGGAGAAAGGAAAAATAAGCAGCACACTTTCTCTTTTATATAATATTTTTTTAAATGAGTAGGAACAGTGTGGAAATAAAATTCTAAAGAAGGCAGGAGAAAACCAATTTAACAAAAAAATCAAACTTTGGTGATGAACTATGGGTCCATTTAATTAATCTAACTTTCAAATCACCTTCTCTCCAGGATATCTAAATCCAATCCACAATAATCAATTCCAGGGTGAACATCTCATATTTCACACCATTAAAATGCAGCACAATAGCATGTTTCTCATCTTTTGAAGAAATAGAGCTGTTATATTCATCAATATGCATCTCCAAGGACAAAGAGTTTTCATGTTGGCTTAAGCAACAGGTCTTTCATAGCGTTATTGAGATGAAAATGAAATGGAACTTTTCATAGTCATTGTGGGATATGGTATTAAAACACGAATATCTGTCTGAAGTGTTCCATTAGTTCTCTAGACTTATATTTTCCTACCTAAAAAGCACTTTAAACCACAAAAATTTTAAGCTTGCAATTAAAAAACTGACAATACCTAAAGTCTTGAATAATAACTGTGCTAGCATGTTATTCCAGCTCCCAGTGGGCTGGACTGAGTCAAGGAGTCACTAACAAATATGTGTTTGAGGAATATTGCTCGATGTCCTTTCTCTTAATCTTTCTCTGTATAGTAAAATAATCTGTTGTTACTAAGAAACATTTCCAGCCAGAAGGAATTCATCTATTACAAGCTCCTTGTGAGACACTAGTTAAGCATCTCTTTTTTTTGCTAACTGGACGCACAAAAATAGATGTGGCAAGGCATTCATTTTCTGGCCCTGGCTTCTTCCCCTTGCTGATAAACCAGAGTAACATCTCCACAGACACCTCAAGGCTGTGCTCAAAGGTGGTATACTGCAGACAACAAAAATAAATTCAGAAATATGTCAGAGGTACTGCCTTTGTAGACACAGTCAGAAGTGACAGAGTTGAGTAACTCAACAATGCCTTTCCCCCTTCCCTTACATGTGGATATCAACTAAGTCATTCTGAAGACTGACTGCAGGAGTGCCTCAGGGGTTCAGTCCTACAACAAACTGAAGTTCTGCAACAAACTTTCCTCACAGGGCAAACAACAGTCTAAACACAAATCATGGTGCCTATTTCCTTTGGTCACAGAATTTCCTTGAAAGGGTAGCCATTGTCTTTCTTTTCTCATTTATTTCTCAATTATTTGACATTCTGCTTTTCTGCATTCTATACACACTGTAAAATTTATTTTTTTTTCTGAAAAGTTTATTTTTTCTCTCAGAAGGTAGAATCACAAGAAGAGTCTTTGTGTATTCAAAGCAGTCGCCAATGCAAGCCAGTTTTGTAAAAAGCCATCTATCTGCTTAAATAATATATACTTCTTTCTCAGAATGTTGCAATTTCTACTCCAAAAATATTAATAATGAGCATGGCAGGTACAGTCCATCTTCAGTGTAGATTTAGAAAAGGTGGAAATCCCTCCAGTGAGATCTTTTTCCTTCAGTGGACATCAACTGAGCAGTCTTCTGCAACTGCAGCAGGTCAGAGCAATGCTGTTTCTAGAAAGTGAGAAATTAATGTAGTTTGGAAGACAGAAAAGGCACAATACAAGCTGGAATCTTCTTTTTATTGCTACAGTGTTTGGAGACCCCTGGTTTTTCCAGGTTTAGCACTTAACATTAAAAGGCATCTGTTACTCCAGAGAATCTGAACCAGCAGGGGCAGGAGACTCCCTTTCTGACAAGGAAAGAAGGAAATATGAAAGGGGCTTCAATTTAAGGTAAGACCACCTGAATTTAACTTTACAATTTCAGCTGTCTTATTGCCCTGATACTGAGAAAAGACAGTTAGCAATAGTGAGCTGTGAGAATATTAGGAGAACATTTGGAAAAGTTTGGTAATCCTTTTGTCCCCAAATGCTCACATTCTGGTCCCAATAGAGTTCAAGTCCTCTCACAGTCTTGTTTTTCATTTTTAATGAGTCCCTATCTGCCGTAGTTTCATTTTTTCTAGGAACTAAGCTTTTCACTACTTCCCAAGGAGAATCATTAGATTTTTCACATTTCTCAAGAGCCATCACCCTGCATTTTACAGCACAGCAAGGAGTCACTCCAACTGAAAAGTCAGCCAACAAAACTTCCATAAAGATCAGTCATTCAGTGGTGACAGCTGTTACAGAAGGCCTGTAATTCGGACTGTCTTGTTATTACGTGTTAAACTGCACGTCAGTTGTGGTCGATTGCAACCTATATGTTGTATCCAAAAGATGTCTGGGGTCACACCTGAGCTTCTGAATGGAACTTGCTGGCATTCTGTGGGATGTTCTATTATGTTGGCTGGCAAGGCAATAGCTGTGGCTACTGGAGTTTTTGCTGGAATGACAAGTGGAAGATCCCATGCTTGTGCTAAGACCGTTAATTCTTCATTGCAATTGGCAGAAACAATAGAGGAAACAGAATGACCACAAAAGGGCATGAGACAAGAGATATGATACAAGTAAACTACAATAGCAAAATAACTTCTATACTTCTCCTCAGACTAATTCCTACTTGTCCCTTCTGTTCCTATTCTGTCTTAAGAGCAGTCCCTCACACTGTATTAAAGCTTTTCTGCTAAGCTTCAGTTTATTCTTTTCCCACATTATGCTCACAGTCACAGAACTGACTGCTGTTTCAGCAGGACAGTTTGCTATGCCTGGAGATGCCCAGATAACCTGTTCGCAGTTTTAACAGCCATCCCTTCCAGGACGCTCTGCCTGTACAACCTCTTGGGAGCCATCACAGGCTTTGCCCTTAGAGGATGAAAGTGCAACATGTCTTAGATGAGGTGTCTATGGGAGTGCCTTGACTTTTGCTATGGGATCTCAGAAGAAAGCTGGTTAAAAAAGAAGGGAAAATTTAAACATTTTGCCACAGCATTCTTAGAAGCCAATGTCCAAATCTCTGCTCCAAATACTGGAGATTTGATGGAGCAGAAAATAGGTAACTGTTCAGATCACGAAATGAATCCAAAGGAATTCTAGTCATTACATCTTTAAGAGAAGCCAGCTATTTCTTTGTTTGTTTTTCCTTCTCTTCATTGGTGTTTCAAGGATCACCTATAACTCTGATTCTTCCAAGGTGTTTTAATCCTTCCAACATGTCCTAAAGGGAATACATGGTGGAATGCAAACAATCAAGAAAACCAAGAGTGCCAGGGATAACTCCATGACACCTAGAAAGGAAGAACTTGTTGTTATCCCAACTTTCATAGACATTATAGGGAGACATTTATCTGCCTCTAGCACAACATCAATTGAAATAAGAGATTTTTTCATGCGCAAAACATAAAAAGATACTTTTTGCAATTTATGGCCCACTGCTTCTATTGCAAATAGATCACCACAGAGTCAGTTTAGTGCTATTAAAATACACAAAAGTATCTTGTCAGGGGCAGGTAATTTGGTCATGATGTTTTGAGATTGAAAAAGAGGACCAAAAAAGCAGAAACCCTACCAACAGCCTGTAGAGGTGGGATACTCTCTGATGGGTGCTTAGAAACAAATCTCTTAGTTACAAGCAATATAATAGATCTAAACTGTCTCTAAGTTGCACCTGTGGTTAAAACAATCATGCAAAAATGATTGTTAGTCTTTGACTGTAAACACGTCAAGGAAACTAAATTACATGCTTCAAATCCCATGGAAGTCTTCATTGCAAACCTAGTTGTACATACCCGAAAACATTAATTTTAGACTTTTCCTTTTAAAAAGAGAATTTAATCTTTTAAAGCCAAAGCTATTCCATAAAGATGTTTTCTCTTCTACAAAGATGATTTCTATTCTATACCTCAACACTTAATAAAACTAGTTGTTTCTTACATTAACATGTGTCATACTTCTAATGATAATGCTGCAGATAACTACATCTATAAAAACCTACCAAAGTAGCAATTTTGCAGTGCTGGGATCTTCAAATGGATTTGTTAATACAGAATTCTTAGGGTGTAAATGTGAACTTGTATTAGTGCAGCTGTACTTCCATTTGAAACAACAGTGAGAGTAAAATTTATGTATTAATTTTTTCTGATTTATCTAAATGAACATTTATTTTCTTCCCTGCCTCTCAAAAAAATGGAATCAAAACCAGAGTTCCTCAAATAGAAATCAATGCTTTTATAATGGCAGGGCTTTCTCATAAGAATTTTCTTAGAGGAAATAAAAAAAAAGTGATTTTTCCTTTGTCTTTGGGACATTTAAACAGTTTCTCTTTTTTTTTTAGAAGATAAAGTAATTCTCTGCCTTTTAAATGTATTTTCGTGCACAGACTGGGATACTTATTGACTTTTATTCATGATTCAAGAAATATTCCTCTTTTTCTTTAAAAAGAGACTGATTAGAAACAAATCTGAGTGCACAAAATCATCTTAACTTCAAAAATGTTTATCATGTAAATTTAGAAGTCATTCAATTCAACAATTACACAATAGGCATTTCTTTACTTGTAGTTTAAATCACCAGGCGATGCGGCTGCACGGAACCCAGCATCAGATGCCTAACTGTTTGAAAGGGATTTATCTTTATTAAATACAGACTGCAAGCATTAGCATGAAGCTAAAAGGCATTATTTATGATTTGCAACAGCACAACTAAAACAGGACAATAACCATAGTGAGTGTAAAGTAAAGAATCACAGAATCACAGAATCAACTAGATTGGAAAAGACCTTTGAGATGGTTGAGTCCAACCTGTGTCTGAACAACACCTTTGTCAACTAGGCCATGGCAATGAGTGCCACATCCAGTCTTTTCTTAAACACTTGCAGGGACAGTGACTCCATCACCTCCCTGGGCAGCCCATTCCAATGCACAATCATCCTTTTTGTGAAGAAATTCATCCTAATGTCCAATCTAAAAGGACGCAGTTAAAGTTACTTCCTTTGCCAAGGTGATCATCTCTGGTTCAGGTGCATTCCATCTGTGCAGTGGAGGATTGCAGTGTACAGGGTGGGGTCCTGAGCCAGGGAAATCCCATGGAAGCTCTGAGACCCACCAGGAGCTGGGAACTTGAGGCTGGTGAATAATGGGCAGGGTCAGGAAAAATGGTGGCCAACCCCCACACCCAACAGGAACAGCCTTGGGGCAGTGAGAATGACCAGAAGCAGCATGACCAGGGTGGGCAAACAGGACATCGGGAGTTCTTCCTGTGCATTAGTATTGATGTATTCTCTTACATGAAGCTTTTATCTGTATGACAATATTACACTGAAATTTTCTTGACACTGGGGAAAATACTTGTGAAAAATGTATATAAACTTGCAAAGATTAATGAGATACTTTGATTTTACAATTCCTTCAAGCCTTTCAAATAATAGGAACAATGTTTGAGCTACAGTAATCCAGAAAAAGTTTGTGTTTGACTTTGAGTCGAAACCTTTTGGAACCCAATGCTCTCCGAAATGCCAAGCTGAAAACTGCCACTGTACAAGCTCATGGTGACCTGTCTATTGTATTTGGGATGGTAGCTTAGAAAATATTGAAAATTGCTATCACAACTTTAGAAAATGCTGATTTCATTTTTTGGCCTTAGCTTCTTTGATTCTCATTATTTACTTTTAAAAGCAACATTTTAGTTGCTAGTGTATGAAATGTTGTCTGTCTCTGTAACAGAAAAAGTTTATATTAAATGATTTTATTTATGTTGCAATAAATTGTGGAATACGATGATGCCAATTTTTAACTAGATAAAATATATGAAGTAACCACAAGAACATTTGGTAGTCAATTAGAACAAATGCTCAGATTTTGATAAATCATTTGCCAGCTTGTAAAACCCTACGGTTTTTCCTTATGTAGACTTCAGCAGTTATTATTTTAACATCATGTCTCACAAAGAAATCAAGTTCAACTAAAAATACACACACAACACAGTGAAAACCAGCTACATAGTCCACAGGTTTATAAAAACAAATTGTCACTTCTATTATTTATGGAAGATAATCAATAATGAAAACAGTTTGAATATAACATGGAGACCTATGGGAGTGATTTAAAGAATAATTAGTCTTATTTTGTAGATAAATAAACTTGGGGCGGTAGTTTTAATGTGGCTTCTAAAAAAGTCTATAAAAAATAAGTGGCAAAGCTATATCAATAAGCCAGCAATTCTGCTGTTGTTGTTCCATCCATTGCTACCTGCTCTTCAGTAATTCATGTCATATTACCTTATATATTCAGGAGTGTGCTGGCAAAGGGTAAGAAACACCTGGAATCACACAAGTAGTACAGTAGACATTTCTCTTTCAGAACAGACACAACTAAAGAGGACACTGTTCTTTTCAGTGTCCATCAAATTAATGGAGGGTAAGGTGTTGAAATCTATGTAAGTCCTAAACATATCAGTTTAATTTCCTGCTCCTTGTCATGATGAGTGTTCACGTATAGTTTACAATATGTAAGTTTCAATCTATATCAAGTATCAGGTCAAAGTTTTGGAGGCTATCAGGACAAGCTGAAAAAAAGCGCCTCCTACTAAAAACTAGATTTTAGATTTCCTCCTATTACTATGCCAAGGCTTTTTCTGCAAACAATCTTCCACAAAAAATTTCCTGATTTCTGTAAAAAGAAACCCCCAAGTAATGATGATTTGCAGATTTAAATATCAGGCCAGAAGTGTCTGTCTGTTTCACCTTTATCTTTCTTTCATTTGTGTTATGAGAAGTAATTAATTTGCATTGTAGTGAAAAAAAGAGGTAGAATATCTCTCAGTGATGTCTCAAATTATTTGACTAAAATTGACAATTCCTCTGAAGGAAAGATAAATTTACTGAGATGGTTAGGTCTGATAAATAAATTTTACAGGCAAATAATTTTCTCCTCTCTTTCCTGAAGGGAAAATGCTTCCATCTGGGTTTCTTTGTGATTTATTATTGATATATGTGAATCTAAAGATAGAGGAGGCCAATGTACAGCCTACTCAACTAGTAAGTTGTTTTTCAGGGACCTTTATTTGCAAATGTGATTACTGCCAATGGCAAAAGCAACTGAAAGTCCTTTGGAGTTCAATATTCTCCAACTGAGCAGGCACAGGGAAAGGCACTCATTTCTTCTTTCTCCCCGTCCCCACAAACAGAAGAAAAGAAAGAACATTTATTGGCCAAGAAAATACAGTACATAGAATGGGTATAAATTAAATATCTATGGGAAAATATATTAAAAAATTAAGAGATGGGAAGGGATGAATGAGGGAAGGGAAAGAGGGAGGGAGAGTGGAGGAAAGGGAGGAACTGAAGTAGGAAGGAGAGGAGAAAGGAGAGAGAGAGGAAGGGAGGAGAAATGGCTAAAGTTATAAAAAGTAATGATACAATGCAGAATAAGATATTTTAACTGGTAGTTAAAATATATCCCATGTATCTGCAAGCTGCAGTCAGAGCCTTTAAAGTAAATGCAGAAACAAGAAACGTTGACCTATATCTTGATCGTTCAAATTAGCTCTCCAGAACACAAATAAGATTGTCTGTAATTATTTTATTTTCAGTAATTAATTTTAGTTCTATAGTGGATGCCTTCTGAGAAAAAGCTATTGATCTTTCTTCCTATTAGACTCATAAATATTAATGGCATTGAAGAACTCGACATTTTCAGATATTGCAACAGCTCCATCTAACTTAAACAATGTCTATCACCTCAGAAGTTCTCTACCAGCCAGCATGATTACCCATCATTATATGAAAGTTCATTTCATTCAAGCATTTATCCTATCCAGATCTGGCTAACAGCATATTTTAATTGTCTAACCTATTTTTGTGTAGCAAACATGTCCATGCAATATCTCTGAAATTAATTTCAAGATCTTTCTGATAAAGAAATAAAAGTAAAACCAAAAAAGACACAGAACCCCCACCACCACCTGCACCCCTTATTCCAGTTAGACTTGAGAGATAGCTTTCATATACTATTTTTTTTGGATGAGGAAGTGAGGCCCAGGACAATGGAGATGGTAAAGTCGAAGGTGATGGAAGGTGAAGGACTTGGTTATGAAGAACTCCAGAAGTTCCAGCAACAGAACAGAATGTTGACAGCTGCCAGAGGCATGAGGACAGTGCACCTAAAAGTGATTATTGCTGGTGTTTCCACTGGGTCAAACGTGCTTCAGACATATAGTTCAGTCCTTTACTCTATCCATTCCTTCAAATTCTCAGCGTAGGTCTCAGCTTGGGTGATATAGTTCATATACAGCAAAGGCTGAGATCATAGTTGATGTCGCAAAGAAATGGAAAAGCTCATCAGCAGGGTCAAACAGCACAGTATTTAATAGAAGAGAGACATAGGACTTGTGAAAAAGGAAAAAATCAGAAAATGGATGGTTAAAAAGTCCATATGAAATATTGTTCCATGTAGATCATAAATGATCTGTATACCTTATTACAAAAGTAAATTTATGCAGGAAAATGTTCTACCAAGCTGTGCATAAATTTTGAATGGAAAAAGGTGTTAACAAGAAGAAAAATTCAGTGACATGAATTGAAAATGAGAGAAACGGTGCAGTATATATAGAAAGAAGAGATCAACTATGCACATTTGTCTCTTACCCATGAAAAGCAAAAGAATAATGATTCCTTGGAAATGCCACATATTCACAGCTACAAGTAGCAAGTTGTAAGAAAAGATATTCTAGATTTTATTTTTTTCAACATATATATTCTTTGCTTTTCTTTCTGCTTTTGGGGTCTGGCACTTCAAACTATATTTATCAGGCACTAGAGCCTCAGTAAGTACTCTATTTTCAAAGTCCTCACTTCCAGCACCTCTTTTGTCCTTAAAGATCTAAAAATCACCTATTTTGCAACTGAGACCTAAAATGTATCCATTTTCTCTCTCTCTCTCTGTCTAGCCTAATATGAACATATTCAAAGTGGGTTAGCCTAAAGAAAAGTTACAAATAATTTAATTTTGGAGTTTATTTATAGTACTGTACTACATTGAGGTAGAAATGTTGTGGGTTCCCTATGCCTTGGACACAGAAGTCATACCTGAACAGGCATATTTAGCTGATCATCTGTTGGCTAAATTGGAGGTCACATCAAGCTCTTCTCTTGCCAGATAAGACAGCAGTTTAAAAAGAGAGGGAGAATCTATACCTTGGAACCCTGGGGTGGAATACTTATATCCTGATGGAGGGTAAAACTGAGACATCTCTATTTAAGAGAAGTGAATGGCAGCTTTATAGTATAAACATATGTAAAGGAAAACACTGGGTGGCGGGATGGCAGTAATCAGCATTACTCTGATTAACTCCTTTTTTGAGGTAATATGTTATCAAAGCACTTCATTATACAGTTGCTTGGGTTTGGAATTTTTTTTTAATTTTTTATTTTCTAGAAAAAACAGATCAAAGCCTCAATTCATTGTAGCAGATCTTCTGTACAACATCTGATACAATGCAAACTGCAGTAAACAGGAAGCCTCTTTTCAGCATTTTAGATACGATGAATCTAATATTCAATGGCAAAACTAGCAGAGAAAATTTCAGGCACTGCAAGCACCAATTTTTCATTTTGCTGCTCTCACAGCATTTGCAGCTTCCCACCAGTCAGCAGACAGGAGCTCAAGCACCAGCCCCAGGCAGTCACATCCCACTAATGCCGCTGGTTCTGCTACACCAAGACACCAGTCTGGGAGCTACAGAGGCCACGGCTCATGTCTCTGTTATGTCTTGGCAACTGTGACAGAGTTTCAAGGCAAACAGCTAACAGCAGTAATATCTGTCCGCTACACGTAGACTTCCCAAACCACACTAGTAAATTAACCACAAGAGTGACAAAATTCACTGCTTTATAAGAGTAGCTGGTAATCGTGGGACTGCTATATCAGCTTATCAAGTTCTACCAGACTAATACTAGTAATTCAGATTCATAAAAAGAAAGACATCTAAAGAAATGTGTTTCAATGAGTATGCTTTTAAATCAAAAGGGAAATTTATGGGGGACAGGCCACTGGTAGAGAATGGCCTTAGGACTGAGATTCTAATTTTCAGACTATGACATTACTTGAGCAGTACATCGAGGCAAGGCAGCAATATAGATGCTTAGAAACAGAAAGTTACATCAGAATTAGAGACAGAATAATTAATTTATCTTGAGTGCAGTTATATTGCTAAAAAGCACCTTACTCAACCACAGTTTAATGAATAATGTCAAATGGTGCATTTTAGTAGTGATGTCTATGAAATCCTTTAACCAATCCATCTGTCTTTTGCATTACACCCCCGTGCTGTAGTGTTGTGTTAATGTTTGAATATAATGGCATAATTCATTCTTTCATTCTACTCTGTAGCTCCTGTGGAGCACTAGCACAGATTCATGTCAAAAGGAGTTTAGTTTCTTTATTGTGTTTCTTAGCAGGGCATGCACATATCCAACTTCAGGAAAAGCAGACACCTATGAATATATCCAAACTATGCATGGCAAGCAAGCCTGAGCTTTTGAGAAATTTCATCTTAATGGCACAGTATAATTTAAAAGATGCAATAAATATAGAATGAAACGTTACTTACAAATAGCTAGTGTTACACAGAGATAACACATTTCTACAGTAGTTTTAGCTGTGTCTTGACCCCTGAGAGAACATTTTCCTGCAGATAAAAAAGCCAAGTGTACTGTGTTCTGCTCTGTGGCTGTGTGCATGGCTTACACGGACTGCCACTTCTGTCTCCTAAAAAAATCAAATGTGTAATGTACCACAGAAGAGAAGAAAGGCTGGGCTAAAGGACTAATTTGTGTGTGGGAAACACCACACACATCTCTGGGAAAGCATTTCTTTATTCTCTGAATTTGTGTATTCTTTGCAGTTACATTACCAGAAAAAGTCTAGCTGAGGATCTTGAATTCCTGTTTTCATGGACAATGATTATAGCCATACAGTCTTTAAGTGGAACTCAGCCTACTGAAATGTTGGTAGGAAAACAAGTGAACAGTCAACAAGCATTTTCACAATCCAGAAACTGCGCATGGCAAACATAAAAGCTCCAGTAGGATGTTCCTTGACTTTCCGTTGGAATTTTGTGGGGCTTTTACAGTTTCATAGATAATCTGGATATAGCTGAGTATTTTCTTGGAGATCACCAAGGGCAGAGAACTGAGCTTTCATCTTCCTTTGGTGGGAAACACATGGCCAAAGAGCTATCTTAAAATTCCTACACCTGTGGAAATAAACCAAAATTGTCTTTTTGACCTTGAGTGAGAAGTGCTCCATCACACTTAAAAGAATGAGATGCAGAGAGATAAACAGAAAGGTTAATTAGTCTTTTAATCAAGCAACAGGCCAGGATGAAAGTCTGATATTGCTGTAGGAATAAATGTGAAGTGACTGTTGAAGCACAGCCTGTTGAGTAAAAACCCCAAGGACCCAACCCTCCCCTAATTGTCCAAGGGATGGTACTGACTAGAAGAAATGCCCTCTTCAAAGACCAGAAAAAAACAAGGACAAGAGGTATCCAGGGAAAGTTTGTTGAATACTAAAAACTGCTGTCACATGATAGTTGCCCAATAAAAAGAATACATGCCTGTTTCATAGTATCTATTCCTGTAGCTGTCATCATCAGAAAAAGCAGCACCAGAGGGAATGCCCAGGCATAAAATAATCGGTATAATTGGGCATGTTGATCTGCACCCATACATATTGATCTGTGCCATGTGCTATCAAAAAGCTTGGCTCCACATAGGTTCCACCAGTAGGCAGAGAGTACTGGACGGGACCAACTAATCTGTATCTATTAAGCTATGACAGCATTCAGCTTTTTAATATAGGGGGCAGACTAGAGATCCTGACAGGGTTTGGAAATATCCTATTCATGCAATTGCATTCAGCTTCTTTTGGAGTCCAGAAAGAAGGTGCATCATCCATGGAAAACCTGCCCTTAAAGTCCTTTAGAATGACCCAAAAAACTCAAGCTAAAAGAACAGTGGTGACTGCAGATCACATGGGCAAAGGCTCTCTAACTTGGCTGCAGAATCCTTATCCCCGTACCTAACAGAACCAAAGCGAGGAAGAGGGCGAGAAGACTGGTGCACCACAGGACCTTCAAGAAAAGGCAGGTGCTATCTTGGCCTCTGGATGGTGATGCTGATGTACGGTTACACATCATTTCAAGAAGCTAGAAAACAAGATGCCTTCTGGCACTGGACAGGGTTGTCATAGACTTAACTACATGATCCAGCAAAGGGGCAAAATCAGATATTCTTTGATAATGTCAAATCCCAGCCTAAGATAGTAGCTTTATTTACTCCAGCTTCTGTATAGCTGTGAGCCCTGCTGATGCTGCCTAATAATGACACTGGCATATGTTTTGCTGATTAAAGCGACTCAGGCTGGAGGAAGTCTTTAAAATCTGACAACACGCTTACCCATTTCTTCAATTCTCAGTGCTTTCTCTTTCTCCTGTCTTCCTTGTAAGATCTCCTCTAGGATATCACGTGACTGGGACTGAACATTATAATGACATATTTCCTTTTACTTTATTCACTTTTTAAAATTTTTAAAATTTATGGATATGCATATCCCTTGTTACACAGAGGAATCAGAAAAATACTAATACAGATTTCTAACAAAGCATCTGTAAAATGTGCTGTCCTAACACATTTTTTTGGATACAGCAAACATTATTAGTAATGTTTAGATTCTAATATACAATAATTGCAATAATTGTAGATTCAATGTAAAACATTTGGCATTACTAGTAACTTATATTACATACGAATAATTACAAACCCATTACTACTTATCACAATTGTAGACTATGAATTAGTATGGGTTAATCAGGAATTTATGCTTATATATATGTTTTATACAAAGAAAAATTTTTCCCTTAAAACAGACTTTTGCAACAAGCAGAATTTCCTACATAATCAATTGCTGAAACAATCCTTAAATTTCTGATGTAAAAAACATCCAAAAGGTTGACTGCCTTGCTCTCAAAGCCTTTGGGCTGGATGCAAGGAGAAGAAATCATATCAACAAACTGTATGAACGTGGATTTTTTAAGTAAAATAAATGGAAATGGAAATCAATTGAACAGTGACTACAAATGAAAAATACAGTAAGGTAAACTGACAAACCAGTTAAAAATATAAAATGCTAATTGAACATTGGCTGCTATAAAACATTTGCTCTAATTCACTTCGAATATGCACCAGTTTGCTTTTCTCAGAAATCCACACATTTCACAAATAATTTGTAGCTAAATACAGTAGGTTGAAAAATACAGATTGATATTTTTAGAATAAAGCTGATTTTAATTTCGTGTTAGATACTTCCTGATGAAGTGTATGTTTTGTTAAGTTTAATTCAGTTAGTATTCAGTTCTGGCATTGTTTTCAGGAGTAGTATTTCTTCTCATCAGCTGAGAAAAAAAAATTACACTGGAAATTTTTTAATAATTTCCATGATTAACCCCACTAGGTAGCTGAACACCTCACAGTTGCTTTCTCACTCTCCCCCAGCAGGATGGGGAGAGAATAGGGAAGGTAAAAGTGAGAAAACTTGTGGCTCGAGACAAGGACAGTTTAATATGGAAAGCAAAAGCTGTGCATAAGTGCAAAGCAGAACAAGGAATTCATTCACACTTTCCCATGGGCAGGCAGGTGTTCAGCCATCCCCAGAAAACCAAGGCTTCATTACACATAATGATGACTTGGAATGACAAGCACTATCACCCCAAATGTCCCCCCTTCCTTTTTCTTCCCCCAGATTTATATGCTGAGCATGATGCCATATGGTATGGAATGTTCAGCTGGGGTCATCTGTTCTGGCTGTATCGGCTCCCAACCCTTTGTGCGCCCTTAGCCTCCTCGCTGGTGGGGTAGTGTGAGAAGAAAAAAAGGCCTTGCTGTTGTATAAGCACTGCTCAGCAGTGACTTGAACAGCCCTGAGTTATCAACACTGTTTCCAGCACAAATCCAAAGCATTGCCCATACTAGCTATGGTGAAGAAAATTGACTATCTGAGCTCAAACAAGTACAATAATATTCCTCTCTCTCAGCTAACATCCTGCCATGTCTCATGCACCACCCAGGTTTAACATTGGAAAGAAAAGGAGATGTACAGACTGATTAATCTAAAATTGGTGGATACTTTTTGGAAAGGGACATAATTGATTCTGTCCTCAAAGTGTTCTGGGCATATAGAGCATAATTACCCCTTCCTTTTTGGTATACGGAGATATACGATGAGTATACTTACAAGGACATGCTTCCGGGCAAGGGATTGAGTGCACCCTCAGTCAGTTTGCAAATGGCACCAAGATGAGTGTGACTGTGGATCTGCTGGCTGCAGAGTGATCTGGATAGGCTGGATGGATGGGCTGAGTCCAGTTGTGTGAAGTTCAACAAGACAACTGCCAGGTCCTTCACTTCAGTCACACCAGCCCCATGCAGTGCTACAGGTTGAAGGAAGAGTGGCTGGAAGGCTGCCTGGTGGAAAAGGACCTGGGAGTGCCAGTCAACAGCAGCTGAACATGAGCCAGCATGTTCCCAGGTGGCCAAGAAGGCCAATGGCAACCTTAGCCTCTATCAGCAATCATGTGGCCAGCAGGACCAGGGTGAGGCTGCACCTCAAATCTTGTAGTGAGGTGGGGGCAGTGTCTTTTACCATGCCTGCAGCAGTGGACGAGAGGAAATGGCCTTAAGGTGAGGCAGGGGAGATCCATAACAGACATTAAAGAAAGAAAAAGTTCACTGAGAAGGTGGTCAGGCATTGAAGTAGGTTGGCCAGGGCCATGGTGAGGTCACCATCCCTGAAGGTGTTTTAGAGGCACCTGGATCTGGTGCTGGGTGATATGGTTTAGTGATTTAGGGGCTGCAGTGGTAGTGCTGGGTGGATGGTTGGACTGAATGATCTTGAAGGTCTCTTCCAACCTTGAGGATTCTGTGATTCAGTTTTGGGTGCCTCACTACAAGAAAGATACTAAGGTGCAGAAGCAAGAAGGGCAACAAAGTTGGTGAAGGGTCTGGAGCACAAGTCTAATGAGGAGCACCTGAGGGAACTGGGGTTGATTAGCCTGGAAAAAAGAAGTCTTGGGGGGGACCTTTTTGCCCTCTACAACTACCTGAAAGGAGGTTGTAGCCAGATGGTGGAGGCTGGTCTCTTTTGTTAGGTCTCAAGTGAAAGAACAAGATGAAATTGCCTCAGGTCTAACCAGGGAAGATTTCGTTTGGATGTTAGGAACAATTTCTTCATGGAAAAGGTTGTCAAGCACTGGAAAGGCTGCCAAGGGAAGTGGTGGAATCACCATCCCTGGAGGCATTTAAAAGACGTGTAGATGCAACACTTGGGGACATGGTTAGTGGTGGACTTGGCAGTGCTGGGTTAAAGGCTGGACTTCACAATCTTAAAGGTCTTTTCCAACAGAAATGATTCTGTGATACTATGAAAAATACAGAAGAAGCAGAAGACCCAGAAGAAAGAAGTGTGGTCCCTGTGAACACATTATTGCATCACTGAGTCTTATCACAATGGAGCTAAAAGCCAGTGTAGTTGTTTGACATGATGATATTCTGTTGAAGTGAGCAAGGTCAATACAGTTGGTTGGGCCAGGGAATTCTTTCTCAGTATTGAAAGTACAAAATGCAAAGGGTTTCTTCCAGTGAACTTCTGTCTTGTGTTATTGGTGTCAGACTTAGGCAAATAGAAGCAGACAAATAAAGAGGGAGGAAAGACACTAATGAAGACGTGAACAGTCTATCAAAGGTTATTACTATTTGTGCTTGGTCCATGTCATCAGCCATCTGTCCTGCCTCCTTTCTCAGTTTCTTTGGGATACAGGGCACTATATAAGCATGCTGTCACAGAGTGACAAGTGCTAGTCTCTGTGTTAGAGAGCTGAGACAAACCAATGAACTTTGTCACTGTACCACTTCTAGAGCGCAGTGACTGGCACAAATGACTGACATAAATTGCTTTACTTGACATGAAACAGCTGCTTTCCATGAAACAGCAAAATGCAGGCCACTCCCCAGAATACCCACCAATTAATGGAAATTGCAGGCGATCATCAATTTGTCATCTATTGGGTGAAGAAAAAAACAGTAACAGTAACATCTGTGGCAGAAAGATGCAACATCCGTTCACGTTAAGGAGGGCTTGTGAAGGGCAACCTGAGTCCCAGACGTGCATGTGGTAAAAGGAGTTCCCTGAATCTTCAGGTATCTACCTGTATTTACCTCTGCCACTGAACTCCTGACTGGTAAAACTAACCAGGAGATAAAGCCCCCGGATATTTGAGATGAACCCTTCTACTTGATTATTAGGATATGAACCTTTTAACTGTGTTAATAGGACACTGATTTCTTGTTGGGACACGATGACCAGAGCCCAGCATTCTCTAACACAAAGCAATTGATGCCTATTGCACACTCAGGGCCCTGACACAAATCAACCATAGGGAAATAGGGCCTCAAATTGTAGGAACAATCTATCATCAATTCTGTAGCCTTGATCACTCTACTTAGGTGAAAAAGACTTTTCTTTAATAACTCAGGAAATTCTTTCTGTTAAAATATGATGAGTTTTAATTTTCCAGCTTGGCGTAGACATTTATGTGTCCTCCTATCATCTTCTCACCTTCTGAGACAGTGATTTAACTGCCAACCTTACTATTACCCTGAAATATCAGCTCTCTTTCAATAGCTGTGCTGAAGATGGCATAACTACTGACTGGGAAACAAAAATGAGGAAAAATTATTATGGCCACATAACCTGATAGTGAAAGCACTGCTTTAGCAGCCAAGGAAACCTGTGTTCCTCTGTACCACCAAATATTTTTGTTTTGCACAAATATTCCAACCACCAAGCTACTCAATGAAAGCAGATAATGCAAAACACAGCACTTGTAGTTCCAGAAAGGTGTCAGACGTCTCACATGAGAATAATTCCTAGTCATGGCTGGGAATTCATGGTTAAATTCTGAGATACTTTTAACAACTCAGGCCAGGCACCAGCTGAATAGAATTTCTGTCAAGCCAGCTTTTAGGCTCAGACACCTAGACAGATAAATGTATACCTAGACAATTTGAAGGACCCAAAGGAAAGGAATGAACTAGAGGTTTGTATGAAACAAAATGTGAGATATTATATAAGTTTTAAGACCTGAAGAAGTCAAAGAGCATGACAAAAAGAAGTAAAGAAAAGGACCAAATGGCAGCAATAAAATGCTTTAATTCAGGCCACATTGGAAAAGTATAGATTTTCAGAATCCAAACTTCTGCTGCAATCAGTTCCTTGACTAGCCATTTCTTATTTCCTTATTCCTTATCTACACCATATAATATGACATGAAGTGAGAATGACAGGGCATTTCTACTGTTTACTGTAAAGAATCACAGCAAGCTCTAACTCTTCCTCTATATACAAGACACCTTTTGTAGCCTTTCCTCTTGAAATCTCATTCAACTCATGTCACTGAATAGATTTCTCTTTAGAGAGATAAAAAAAAAAAAGATTTACGATATAGTGCCAAAATCTTGAAGAGTAAGACATTCAAGAGCCACTGTTTTTGCAGTTATTAGCTCTCAGATAATGTCTGATATTAAAAAAAAATTACTGTATACAATTGAAATAATAATCTGAAGCAGAATTGTCATTTTATGTTGTTAACAGCTATAGTAATGATTAAAGATGAGTGACAGGTCATTTTTCATCATGTAAAAATTCATTAAATTTCATTTTCACTTCATACCACTGAAAAAGAAATAAGGAAAAAAATGCTCTCTGAGAAACTACCTGGGAATCCAAATACAAATCTAACACCATTTCTCTGTAATTTAACATGAGAAAAGTTATGGATAGTTCTTAGCAATAAATACAGATCTGAAAAATAAAAAAAATCATATTGAGCAATATTATCTAAATTAACTTGTTGTAGAATGACACTATAGAAGTAATTATACAACTAAGTAATGTGCTTCTGTACAACTGTAATGAATTCCCAAAGTGATTAAAGAACTTCACACTGAGAAAAATAAGCTTGTCCATTCTCCTGTTCATTTCACACAATGTTCAGAGATTAAACACATAAATAACAACTAGAACTGATGGGAAGGAATGTATTCGATCATGTTGTTGTAGGGTACACCTGAAGTTTTTTGACATAAAATAGGGTTTTAGGTCACAAAACCCACCACCTTTTCAGTTTATGTATTCTTTAGCATTAATTTGTGTCTCAGTTCCTGTGAGATGCAGATCAAGGCGAAACTTTCTTTACACTCACTAGACAATCACAAGGATTAGCAAAATGAGAGATTGGCTTCAATAATGTACTACAGCTGTTGGAGACTCTGTTGTCATAGGATTGATGGGGCTGGCAATAATTTGAGTCTCTTGACAAAATGATATAGCAGCTGCTACAAACCTTGACATAATTTTTTTCTCCAGGTCTATAGCTCTGGACTGTCATCCCAGAAGATTACTGCATAGCCCAATACCCAGAAAACTTCCTATCTACTCAGGGAAATTCACATTTACTACTGTTTTAAAATTTTGATTGCAAAATAATTGCTTGATGAATTTATTTGCTAAATATTTTTTTAATTTCTGTGACTATTTGAAGTATTCCTTCTAGTTTACAGAAAATGTTGAAAAAAGTCTTCATTTGGTTTGTTTCAAATCAAAGAAAAATCAAAGATAGAGTCCCCAACTTTCATCTGAGTTACTAACCTCGGGTTGCTTCTGGTAGCTAGGCACCTCAACTGCAGTGCTGAGAGAAGTGCGAAGCATCTGAATACAGAAATTATTTCAGGCAGCAATAAACCTTCAAAATCAAAATGAACTTGACATATTTGGACATTTTGTTCTGTGTAAATCCTATGAATCCTGGGCATGAATGAAGCATAAAAAGTTTAGCAAAGGCCATAATGTCATATCAAGGTTTCATTGTCATTTCACATGCTTTGTGCAGAGTCCTTCGGAACACCTTTAAACTTCGGGAGAGCAGTTCGCACAACACTGTTTGCACACCTTTACCACAACCCAGTTTGTTATTAGTGTATGTTTTGACATTCACACATGCAATCTTTTAAACAGAAAATTATTAATTGAAATTTATTTTTGAACTAGCTAAAAAAAGTGCTGTCTTGAGAGAATTATAGCAAGACTCTTCATAGTTTTTTTGTTAGCTGAAGAAAAATACTCCTCTATTTTTTATATATTGTTAGGTTAATTCTTGTGCTACTTCAGCACATATCATTAAAGCTCCACAGGTTTTGTCTAAGTTTTGCTGTAAATCTGACATAGTTCAGTTTGGGATTTTTTTTTTTTTTGATATTTTACTATGAACTAGAGGTATATATTAAATTACAACATGTTTCTATATGACTCAGAGGACATAACTCTTTCTTTTAGGATTTCTACCAAGTAAGAAACAGCAATAACAGAAATAAGATTCTGCAATATACTTAATCATTTTACCTCAGTTAGGTTTTCTGTAACCTAACTTAGGCAGTTAAAAACAACATGTTGGTGGAAGTGCATCTGGTCTGTCATTACCCACAAGTATACTTGGTTCTGATCTATCATTCACTTTGTTTATGCATTATCTAAAGGAGTATTTTCACACTTACCTTCAAACATTCAACTTACCATGCCCCACCTGTTCAGAGGATCCAAGTGGCATAATAATAAATGCTTAGGTCTTTTAAAAAATTGATACCTCAAAAAATCCTACAATATTACTGCTGGCTTTGAGCAATGGGACACTGGGATTTATGAAGGACTTGGATATGATGAAAATGTGAGTTTGACCTTGTGCTTTAAACTCATGCGTAAAGTATTGCAGTGCAACTTGAGAGACTAACAGGTTTCCCAAACTAACTTCCACAGACTGCTGCTGTGTTCTTTCACCAATTTTCTTGGCAGAAGAAAAGTCACTACCCTAGAGAGGAAAGAGAATGATCTTTCTTCATTATAGTGTGCTGTTGTGCAGCAACAGAGTGGAGGTAGACACCTCTCAGGTCATTCCGGAAAGAAAAGCATATAGAAAGGCAAAGGAGGCTGCCATGATAGATGGCAAAGACTTGGAAACTGGATGTGTACAAAAGCATTTTCACAGGTTTTAGATTTTTTTTTTGGGGGGGGTGGTGGTGGTGGGGAACCCAAAAAATACCCACGTGACTGTTCTTTTCCAGAAATCTATACTTATGAAAAAAAAAAAAGAACTTCAAGTGAAATGTTTTCTTTGAAACCTAATGGTATAGATTCAGGTTGACCCTAAATGGATCAGACCTTTTTAGGCTCAAACCAGGTCTTCTCTGAGTTCCTTTGATTACTCAAAACCTTACCTTTCATTCTGTTTTTTTAAATTATTATTGCGTTTCAATGGCACAATGATCTATGATAAAATACTGAGGGATTTACATAAATTGCAAGACATTATGTTGTTATATGCCTAGATGCACGCCAAACGTTTTCATGATGATTACTATAAAAACAATATCAACTGAATCAGAGACATATGAAAAGGTTGGGTCTTCTTTTTTTTCCCCCATAGTTTAGTTAAAGGATAAGATCAAAAAGCCAAATATATTAACAATTTTTAGATAAATTAACTAGAGTGATAGTGTTTTTTCAGCATATAATGTTAAGAAATTATTATCTGAGCTTGCCATAAGTAGTGAATCATTATATATATATTTTTGGTAGACATTATTACAGTGTTAATCAAGCTATTTTGTTAGTAACATAAATATAATGACTTTAGAGGAAAATTATTTTCTAGACAAAGGTCTTTACTCAGTGAAATACACTAATTCAATTGTATTGTTTTTGGATTTTCATGGAGTCCTAAACACAAAAACATTGTGATGTAGATTTAGCTCAGTATTCCTAGCTGTGGAGCAGAGCAGTGATCATCCTTCAGAACATTCCCAGCCTTAAGGAAGCATAGAAAAGAAAGTAAAAATCCCTACAGCTCCCACGTTTTTCTTCTATGAAGACAATCTGTAGCTGACAACAGACTACAAGCTGGGTTTTTTTCCAGAAGAAAGAATGCTTTTATAAATGCCCGTTACATTGATTGGCGACAATCTAGGGAAGAGTGCTCTTTCAATTGAAGAACATTGTTTTCCAAGTTTTACAAGAATGGTTTCATGCCTAAGAAGAAACCTCAAATTCCAAAAAGTGCAACCACTGAGGGAAGCAGAAGCCATGGGCTACTGTTAAATACTCAAGTACCAACATATCAATAAATAGGAGAAGGAGATATTATGTATCCTCACTAAAAATTTTGCAAGGGTTTGTTCTCTGCTTTTCAAAAACACAGTGCTGTCTAAACATAAAAAAAATAGTCTAAATTGCATGTATCTGAATCCTTTCTGTCTGTGCAAGAATAAAACCAGATAGTCTGGAACTAGAGGTAGTCTGGTTTCTTAGTATTAAAAAACCTTGATGTGGTTCTGTTCAAACACATCTGTTGTGAACAGCAATCTGAAATTATAAAGACCAATAACTAGGTAGTATTAGAGGCATGAAAAATATTGATGAAAACTGTGATTTGTCCCCAAAACAAAGTAGAGGTACCAGAGGCATTTTGACCTTCAGAAAATTTTGATTTAGTAGTCTTGAATAATGAGTGGTAGCTTATGAACTAAAAGATAAGATGGATAGTAGGTAAGAGGAGAAATGGTTTTTCATAATTATTATTCTTGCTATGTATGCAGTCCATACCTATGAAGATTAATGTTGCCATTGCTAAGGTGGGAGTATAAATCTTGTATTAACCAGCTCTCCAGGAACAATTGGTATGGGAGAAACCTATGTTTCTTATCATAGGCATAGCACAGACCCTGTTTACAAAAAAAAAAAAAAAAGGTGCAACAAAATTATCCAAGTGATCAAATTCCTCATTGGGGCAACCCCAAATTCCTTATCTTTCAATTATAGGCTCAGTTTCAGAAAAGGCAGTGTGCCTGCCACTGTCTGTTTCTATTAGACCACACATCATCTGTCTCTGTGCTGAGAGAAGGCTGGTGCTGCCTGCATCGTGTGCTTGCTGCACTCCTCGCCTGCGAGGGTCTGAAAAGACTTGTAAGAGTGGTGCTGTACTTGCATCCTTGGAACTGACTAACTGGCAGAATGGTCCACATCCACCTCCCACACTCCTCCAGTACTATCCTCACCAGGCTTCACACCTTAAAGCACTCTTCAGCACACTCGCATCGTAAGTGAGGATGTACAGGCACGTTTTCAATTCACTCTGAAAACAAGACTTGGACAGGCTATGAAACAACTGCCATTAACTTCGAATAGAAAAGGAAAATTCCTACAAAATTGCTGTGGTTGTAGGGTCACATAAGGATGAGAGTGAAGTTGCAATGCAGGTGTAAACAGGGAGAGCATGCCCCATTCCCTATGCTCAGTTTGGTTTGTTTGTCACTAATGAAGCAGGAAGTGTCTGTCATTGGAAGAATTGATAACAACGGATCTATATAGTAAAGACCTTCTGGGTCACACCAAATGCTTGTTACTATTGTTTCTAAAATAAAATATCATAAATGGAAATCTAGGGAAGGATGAAAAATTGAGAAGTGTCTGTGACATTTCTACCTCATGTACTTTCTAATATTTTTGGTTCTGGATTCAGAAATTACACGTATGCATTAAATAGGTATCCTTGGACTCCTCTTCCATGAGTCTTCTCTGTCTCTCCTTCAGTCCACGTTCTTTTTAGTATTTCCAACATTCTTTGGAGCAGTTCCACTAGTCTACAGCTGCTGTCTGAAGAACTAATTCCCTAAAATTGTTTTGAAGCTGACTCCTACTAAATTGATCTATCCCTCCTTTTATTTTGGACAACTTTATATTCCCAATGGACTATAAATCCTTACCCAACCTCTCCCAGACACTCTTTTTTAAAGAGGTCTATCTTAATATCTTTTTTTAGTCATTTTTTTCCCCAAGCTTTACAGTCTTCTCTTATTTCATTATTTTATACAAAGAAGCAGTGCAGTTCCATACACTTGATAATCCTTGTTCTCCTTTCCTGAATCTTTTCCAGTTTTCATAGATTCTATTTAAAAGGGAGAAGAAAGGGGTGATTCCAGAGAATTATCCAATGAGATATGATGTTCCTTTTTTATTTTTTATTCCTTTTTAAAATGATTCTTACCTTTGATTTGCCTGTCTTACCAATATTGAGTGGACATTTTCATAGAGCCATTAATTATGACCCAAGATTTTGTTCCTGAGTGATAATGACCAGTTAAGGGCCCATGGTGTTGTATGTGTAGGCCTGCTCATTCCCCTATACATGGCTTGACATTTAGGTATACTGAATTTCGTCTGCCATTTTATTGGCTACACATTCATCTTCCTCAGAGCCTTCTGCAATTCTTCATGGTCTGCCTTCTTTTTTACTGCCTTGAATAACTTGTAATCAGCAGTAAATTTTGCCACTTCACTAATGGCTTTCAGTACTAATATCTTGAACTGCACAAGTTCCAGCACAGATCTGTGTGGAATTCCCTGTTGATTACACCGCAAAAAGTATTCATTTCTACCCTCTGTTTCATCATTTAACCAAATGATGAAATAAAGCGAAGGACTTTATCTCTTATGCTGTAACTGCTTAAGTTCTTTAAAGCTTTAGATGTCAAATTATGGCAGAAACTTAGTGGGACGCCAGGTGGGACATATCAGGCAGAACACCCTTACCCATATGCTTAGCTTTCAAATGCTATAGTATGTTTATGACACAGGATTTCCCTTCAAGAATTTGCATTGTCTCTTCCCCACTATTGGTCAGGTTTATGCATGTGATTATTACATTTTGCCTTATTATAGGCTATACTAATTTGCCTTTTTGAGATATCAGGCTTTTGTACCCTGAATTTCTTGGAATCTCACCTGGGATCAATTTAAAAGGTACCTTCATATCTGCCAAGTACTTCAAGTACCAGGAGAATTTTAAGTAAATCTTGGGTGCATATCATTTAATCCTGCCAAATAGTCAGTGTTCCTTTGATCATTGTTGCTAATTTTATTCCACTGAATGATGCTTAGCAGACTGTTCTCTTTCCACCAAGTTTCTGGTATGTCTGCTTTTTTGTTTTTCATGTTCCTTCATCTGACAACTTATACTTTATATTGTTACTGTACGGGTTTGCTTCTCTTCCCAGCATCCAGTTTAAATCATACTCAGTCTGGCTAATTCCATTCTGTGTCCTAGCCTTTACAGAGACTAAAAAAAATTCCATAACGTCATCCTTAATAGATACGTCATCTCCACCTCTGTTCCATTCTGGACTTGTCAGCTTACTCTTATGATTTCATTTCAAAGTTCACTCTCAATTTCCTTGATATTAAATGATAGCAGCTTGACCCACTTGTCATTCAGAGGAAGTACATCTCTTCTGCATGACCATCCATTATGCTAGAAGCTTCTGACTCCTCTTAACCCTTACTACTGGCTGCTCAGCCCAGCATTAAAAGTTTGCATCTCTTCTTCCTTCTTCAGTGTCACAGAAATTGCAGAGAGCATTACAAGGAACACTAGTTTAGTTGGTTTTGTACTCTTAAAACATTCTTAAACCTCTTAAAACTACTCCTTCTCTCTCCTGCCTTTCACTCTGCTATTTTTATTCCCATGCACGTTAGCTACAGACCCCCTCTGTTGCTCCCTACAAGTTGGTAGAGACATTTCCCAAGGTCTGACACATTTGTGCACTTGGCAAGCAAGTCACCATGAAATTCTCTCTGCAGTCACAAGCCCAGCTTGCTATTTTTCTGGTAGCAATTGCCCACCACTGCAATCTGCCTCTTGTTTCTAGCAGACCCTCTGCTTAAAGAGGCATTTACTTGGCACAGGATGGCAGATGAGCAACTTTCAGCAAGGCAGACTGCTGACTGGGATCCTTTACCCTTCACCCACCTGATGCCTCCCACCCTGCCACCAGCCCCCAGCTGGGGCCTCTTCTTTGGTCTCAGTCCCTCTATGCCAATCTGAAGCGCAAATGTGATCCTCTCTGTGCATCTGTGCTGTTGCTCAGCAGTACTGGGTTTGCTGCCTTGAAGAAGAGATGATTAAGTACCTGTAAAAGCTCTTGAAGAATCTCTCCAGACTCTGAGATACTTCAGATCACCCGCTCTCGCCTCAGAACAGTTTTGGGGCTTTTTAATGTTACAAGTTGCAACCTACTTACGGTATACACATCTGCTACTCGCCCTGAGAACATATACAGTCAGATGATACTTGACACAGTAAAGTGATTCCTCCCCTCCATCTTCATGCTGGAGAGCACCACCTCTATTTCTTTCTGAAAGGATGAGAAATTGATTCCTAGTGTAAGTATGCAAGTCTGATTTAACAATTAGCTTAAAAAAACCTAACTAACCATTAATGTTCCCCCATGTTTATACAAGTTTTTCATAGTTTCATCATAACTATTTTTCAAGACAAAATCTTCACACAATAGACTAAGCAAAAAATAAGTTATTGACCTCTACACCAGCACAGACACTGTAGAGTTCACCCAAGTATTTTCCCAGAAATCTTGATCATTTTTGTAATATGTCAGGAATTTTTAAACTTTTATTAATACAGCCATACTTTGGTCAAATTCAAATTCTAAACCTCCAATACAATGGAAAACAGAGAATTTAAATTTTAATTTGAATTTAAATGTAGATAGAATAGTCAGTTTACCATGTTCCATGAAACACACAGTATCTAAATTGTATCTTCTCTGCCTCACATACCCATACTTCTGTTCAGTGTTAAAGATACTGAGGTTTAAAACAAAAGCATATTCATCTACTGCCAAAAAATGAAGCTGCAGTTACATGAAGCCAAATGACACACTTTTCACAGCTGATAAGAAAATAAAAGAGACCCTGTTATTTTCACACAATGCCAAATGCTGCTTGCAATATGTTCATATTTTATTTCACTACTATTTTGTTTTCAGTGATGTTTATTATTTATCTCAATTCATGTACTGTGTGATTTATTACTTCAGCCACTGAATAAAGAAAATATTTGAAACAGCATTTCTGTGCAGGCACCCTAGATGTATCACTTGCTTCCTGCAAATATTAATTTTGTTCATTTTTGGAATATTTTTACAAGCACAGTGACAACAAGTCTTTTCAAAATGGCTTTCTTTGAGATGGATTACTTTTCCTTCATGCACTTCTGTATGATTTGTTTGTGAAGAACTGTGGGAAAGTCATATGAATCTTAATATATAAATTAGGATTGTAGCTATTAAGATTTTAGTTTATTATAGATGCTTTTCCATTCTTTTTGTAAATCATAAATAGTTTCAATGAATATTAATTAAAGAAAAGGTCCACATTATTTACTGTAACCCGTTACATCAAACAAAGAGAAAAAATTATGTTGCATATCATCAGGATTTAAATGCTGATTAAATGCTGAAAATTTGTGGGGAGAAGACTTTTTTTCTCAGATGCTCTGCACAAAGAACTATGTCTCCAACCTACACATATTTATATCTTTTCTCCCCATCATAAGATGATTTTCCCTACAAGATGATTATATCACCTATATTGTCTTTTTAGTTGAGAATTCGACATTAAGACCTGCATTGTAAAATAGTACTCTTCCCATTTTACAGACTGGGAATGAGGCATTATGAGGAAAAGCAATTTTTAGACCAATGAAAAGGAAATGATTTGAAGGCAAATTTACTAGGATAGTGATATAATCATGGTTCTCTCCTATGGGAAGTATATCTATTTTCTATGGGTAGGCATAGTAAAAAAAAAAAAGATAATATCCATTGTCTGTCAAACTAAAGCAGCACAACTTTACATGTGAAGTACTGAAATCTTGTTCCTTTGTTTTATTGTAAACTTGTGAGGAAATAAAGGGTAATATATAGATTTTCCATAATTGATGCGAAGCTATTTTTTTAACAATTCTCTTAATCCCTTTCCAATAGTTCAAGGATCAGTATTTATTATATGAGAACAGAACAAAAGCTGGAATAGGGGTTATGCCCTTCTCATTCCTATTCTCACTTGGTAAAAGAACTTCAGCATTACAATGAAAACAAGTGAAAAGTAGTCTGTGGAAGAGAAATAGACTCAATAATTATCAGCCAGCAAAAGGAAAAAATGTTATAGTCAGCAACAGCGATAAGCTTTTAAGCCTGGGCAGTTTCAGTTCTTGCCTAATAATACAGAGTTTATTTGTCTGGATGGATCCTGAATATTGAGGTAGCATGCCTTTGTCACCAGTCAGCTGTAAGCAAAGTCCACCTTTGCCATTTGTTAACATACAGCCTCTGTTACTGTTAAGGATCTCAGGTGTGCTTGCTCATCCAGAAGTCTTTACTCAGAACAAAAGGAACAGATGGTTCTGATGTCTTGCTGTGGCCACCTCTTCTTCTTCACATTTCTTTGTCTGACATGCAGACATCACTCAGTTGTTTGCGTTGTTCCTTTGTTTTCCGAAATAGCCCTTAAGCAGTACATTCACAAGAGTTTCAGCTGCAAAATGATATTTTTCTTCTGTATGTTCGTCTACTCCAAGACAGGAGATCTAAAGTCAGTCTCAAGTACTGGGAATTATATGAGGTTTGAATTTTGTGTCTTTTTAAAAAGTTACCTCCTTATGATCTCCCCCTCTTTTTTGTTGGCATCTTGGCATAGCTGATGGCAGATGCCATTTCAAGATGAGAGCCCAGCATGTCTACAGGGAAATGTAATGGGAAGGGCTGCCTAACGGAGCACCACCTATGGTAGTGTGATTTCTCTCAAAAAGCAGAGAAAGATGGTGATTGATTGTGAAAATACAGATGAATATGGTATAAAACCGGTCCTCTCAGCAGGGACAAAGGAATAAAGGAGGCCTGTGGCAACCTGAGAAAATCACCAATTTCTTCATGTACCACTAGGAACCCTTGCTGCAGAGGCATAAGCCTAGGCAGTTTTGCATTGCAAGAGCTCCTGTTATTCCAGTCTGTCACTTTTTCACAATAAATCTTACATTAAGCTGAAATAGTGGATTGTTTATAACATATTCTTCTTCTACAACTCACCAAAAATCATATCAACATCTTGACAATATTCCTGTACCTGCTTTTCATTATCTTCAGGGAAGGGTGAGAAAGGAAATTTAGTCTGCTACTGGCTTCCCCCACCTCTCTCATCCTCAGGAGAGCCTTTTGTTTAGCTGAGTTAAAGATGCTCAGGTGGTATCTAACTCTTCCCAGGTACATGACTGCATTATGCATGACATATACAGATTTTTGACAAATACATGACCATTTCTGAAGTCGGCTAATTATGAAGCTTTTCTGAAACATTATGTACAAATCCTCACTGGACTAGAAATTGGTAGGAACTTCAGTTTCATTAAATCATCTGTCAAATCACAGATTCTTTGAGGAGAAATGAAGAAATAGTAAAGAATGAGGAAATATTAAGAGAGGGTTTCTATGATAATTTAAAATAAAGAAATATCCAATGCTGAATTCTTAAAAAAATTTAGGATTCTTTTTCTCCTGCATATCTGATCCCTTTTTCCTTAGATTTTTCTTCAAGCAGCCTTTCCTTTCTCTCACTCAATAACCCCACAATCTGCTTCCAAATATTGTCTGGTTTTGTGTATTTAAATGCATTTTCTTCCAATAAATTCAGATGGATTTTCATAGAGAACTTGGAGAAAAGAGACTTTAACACTTCCCCCCCCACCTTTTTTCCTTTTTTTTTTTTTTTTTTAGGTAGTGTGCTGTTTGGGTATAAACGAAGTTACACTTTTTTTCTTGTATAACTGAAATGAGTCAAACTTAAAAGCAATATGTGGAGCTGGAATATTTCGTGAATTAATTTCACATGCAATGCAAGAGATTTTATGTGCTTTCAAAACCTACTGTTGGATCCTTCTCCTCAGGAAAACTTCAAAGAATTTAGACCCTATACATATGTTCTTCAAAAATTTATGAGTTCAGCAAAGATCAACTTCACTGTAAGAGGCTGTAAATGGTGAGGACACAGGGTTGGGCCAGTTCACATGGAAGTTCTTTATTTTTATTAATAATTGGGGATAAAAATATTTGAGGTTATGTGTTAATACCTCATTCTGTTTGCTTTAATATTTTGATATTGCCTATTATCAACTTCTACAAAACAATACCAAATACTGACATGTCCACTTCTAGCATTTCGTGATTCTTATTATGCAGTGATACTAAACTTAGGGATTTTAAAATTTGACTTTCACTCTTGGTAACTTGAATGCTATAAAACACACATAACACTCAAAAATATGGTTCAAATTATATTAGTTCTCACTGTACAAACTGTCTTTCTCAAAAGCCCTGACCAGCTTTGCATAGGAGCCTTCATTCATACGTTTTGCCCGTGGGCCCAGGACCTCCATTTAAACTTGGGTCTGGGCTCCCAGTTTTGGTCTGATTTTTGTTGTGAGTGTGCCATCTCCAGTCCTGTTTCTGGCCCTGCCTCCCTGGTGAATCCTGGTGAACTTGCTGCTCTGACACGTATCTATTATGGGCTAGTTGGTGCCCAAATGTAGCACTTTTGGATTTGAACAAGAGATGGGCAATTGAGTAGTTCTCTGGTCATGTCATGTAATAACCTTACACGAGCATCTTTTGCATGGGGCTGTGGATCACATGCTGTCAAACTGAACCACTTTCAAAAGAAAAAAAAATATCTTCTTAATAATTATTGATAACCTGTTTTTCTTTTCCAATCAAGCAAGGAATCTATATTTGACACCTTGTCAATTGGATACCAGCATTTGACTTCTGTTAGGTCTTTTCAATATCAGAAATGACCTTAGGTAACCATTCGTTCTGATTTCTGTCTCAAGCATTTGTTTACAGGGGAATGCACTTCAGTCATATCAGCAACAAAATTTTTCACATTCTTTTTGACAAAATTCAATGGAATGATTGACAGAAAAGGAGGCCATCAGTCAATAAAGGTGGAGGGCAGCATAAATGATGCATCACACTACTTTCCAACCTGTGAGCAAAGTCAGACAGGGCACTAGAAAATGGAAACAGTACTGAATGAAAAATAAGATATTGTGCATATGTACACAGCAATTTCAGCTCATGAATTTGTAAAGATGTCAAGTTGTTATCTAAATAAGAGAGGAGAACAGTTCTGGTATTCTTTCATTAACTCTTCAGGAGCCATAAACCATAGTCACTAAGATTTTAAGCTAGATCCAAATTAGGTCCCAGTAGCAATTGAAACACTGATTGGGTGGAGTCCCATAGCAGGATCTTAAATACATTCCATTAAAAAAACCCCAATCACCAAAACCAGACAAATATTGTCTTTTCTCACAGTTTCTGGACAGAAACTACCCCTGCAAACAGACCCAAGAATAGAGCCAAGAAGTGCATTATCTGTGACTAATAGTAACATGCACACCTGTGAAGAGATTACAAGGTGGATTCACAGTTTTGAGCAGGCATTAATGAGCTTTTGAACATGAAGACTTCTCTAACTCCCGTATTATTCGTAATATCCCTCAATTTGATGTATACACCAAGTTGTGTAGTGCAGTCAACATACTGGAGGGAAGGGAATACCACCCAGAGGGACGTTGACAGGCTTGAGAGGTGGGCCCGGGTGATCATCATGAGGTTCAACAAGGCCAAATGAAAGGTTTTGCACCTGGGCCAGGTCAAGCAGGAGTACAGACTGGGCAGAGAATGGATTGAGAGCAGACCTGAAGAGAAGGACTTTGGGGTTCTGGTGGACAAAAAGCTGGACATCACTTGGCACTGTACGCTTGCATCCAACCGTGTCCTGCACTGCATGAAAAGCAGCGTGGCCAGCAGGGTGAGAGAGGGGGTTCTTTCCTTCTACTCTGTTCTTGTGAGACCCTACCTGGAGTGCTGCATCCACCTCTGGGGTCCCCAGCACAAGAAAGTCATGGATGTGTTGGAGTGTGTCCAGAGAAGGGCCACAAAAATGGTCAGAGAGCTGAAGTATCTCTCCTGTGAGGAAAGGCTGCTCAGTCCAGCGAAGAGAAGGCTTCGGGAGACCTCACAGCAGCCTTCCAGTACCTAAAGGGGGCCTACAAGAGAGCTGAAGAGGGATTTTTCACAAGGGCATGTAGTGACAGGATTTAATGGCTTTAACCGGGAAGAAGGTATGTTTAGATTAGTTATTAGAAAGAAATTCTTCACTGTGGTGGTGGTGAGATACTGGAAGAGGTTGCCCAGAGAAGTTGCCACACCACCCCTGGAAGTGCTCAAGGCCAGGCTGGATGGTGCTTTGAGCAACCTGGTCTAGTGGAAGGTGTCCCTAGGGGCAGTTGGAACCAGGTAAGCTTTAAAATGCCTCCCAGCCCATACCATTCTATGATTCTACAGAGCAAGATGAAATCTTATTTTTACTTATCCGATACTTACTTAGGATGAGATATTAAGGAGAAAAAAAAAAAAGAGATATTGAATTTTTTAAAACACTGTCTAGGCCTAAACCAGAAATGTAGTCACCATATTTCTACATACTTCTCATGTAATGACAGTGACATTTGCTAACCGTAGATTTGAGTAAATCAGATTTATTATACTATACTGGGAGAATGAGTGATCTCAGACACATAATTAAAATGCTTTCCTAATGTGCCTGCATTTAGAAAATGTTTCCTTTGAGAGCATGTGGAATTCCTTGCCAGATGAGATCAGACTTAAAAGCTATGATTAGATGAATTTAACTACAATACCATTTCATTTTGGTAAACATGAAAACAAATTAAAATGATGCTTCCTGAAGAATGCAATTTAAAAATTGTACTCATGTTCTCAACAATTTTAAGGAAGAATGTTTTTTTTCCAATTATAAGTATAGGGAAAAGTTGTTTGTTTACAAATCACTCTATGTCTTAATTTTTTTTTTCAGAATGTCAAAATCAGCCTTGTTTGAAGGTGGTTGGTAATGTGGGACTAATATTTTTTTTCAGAAAACAAAATGTTTCCTCAAAAACTCTCAGATGGATTTTAAAATGTGTTCCTGAGATGTAAGTTAAGGTAAAAACCTGAAGAGCAATTCTAAATGTTATTCTATATTACTGAAGACTTAACTACTGAGTAGATGTAAAAGATTTATAAGAGAATTTAGTTTTAAATTAAGTATTTTCCTTGTTAGAGGAACACTTTTTAAGCTATTCATTACCATTTCAGGTATCCCAAATGTAACTGAGTATACAGAAGAGCTAACTTCCAAAATGAATTTTTACTTAAGAGATGTACTTATTTCCTGTTTATATTTAGTTTTTTAAAGTGAAGTTTCAATGACAATTAAGTCCAGAGAATACTTTGAATCAAAAAAGAGATTTTTAGCATGTGTCTTTTATTTTATCATTTGTAAATAAATGCAAGTGTAAGTTGCATGAAGGTTTGGATTGTTCTAGTGATCCACCTGAAAACTGTAGCTGGTTTCTTTCTTTTCTCATAGAGTTAGGTAGAGTCCTTGGACCAACAAGCCTGTAAGATTCACTATTGCAGTAACAGCACCAGAGATGCTGCAACAGAGGGGCTGCCTCTCATGAGAGCATCAAGGTTTTAGAACGGTTTTGACTAGTCATGAACCTCTATCTTTGAAAACAGGATATTCATCGCCATAATGCAAAGACCAGTAATTGTAAATGACTGAAAGCTACAGAGTCACTGGTGGACAAGACTGGAGAGTTATTACTAGAAAGGAATGGGAGTCAGGTGGCAGAGATGAGGAAGAAGCAGCAGTTCTTCAACAACTGCTAAAAGATCCACCAAGGAGCAACCCTCTTGCCACCCAGGCCAGCCCAGGTCTCTCTAAGAACAAGTCATCTAGCAATTTGACCCCTTTTTTTCTCTTTTTTTAAGCCCAGGTGCTCTATTAAAAAAAAAAAAAAA